>JAZHYW010019325.1:0-17515 GCA_037355805.1 Ixodes ricinus | reverse complement strand
TACGTATTGCTGCATGAGGCGAGGTGCTGAGTAGATTTCCGACCTCGTGTTGTCTAAGTTGAGGGCAGGGTCATGTGTGACATTGGTAGGACTGAGGCAATTGCTGCTTACACTGGTTTACCACCGACTAGATCAAAGCGACTTCAAGGCGTCATACCTGTTGGTGTCCCTCGTTTAATAAAGCGAGCAGGGGAGTTGGTCGAGGTCTGGTGAGGCAGCACAGAGGTGGCATTGCTCGAGAATTTCCGCTGTGGCATATCGCGCATTAATACTGCACGATAGTCACGCCGCCGTGAAAAGAAATGTAGTACACACTGACGATCCTGTGACATTCCTTGTCACAAGGGAGAACACTAAGCGAACCAAGGGAAGGCATTGGCATAGGGGAAACTTGCGCCCGATCCCGCGATGGGAGCGCGATTTTTCGGGCGAAGGCACAGAGCAGAGAGAACCGCGTACTCTGCGGAATCCTCACATCGTCACACAAAAACTACCATGGGAAAAAGCGCTTTCATCGCCATGATTTTTCAATGCAACTTGTCGCCGATGCCGAATGCGAAGCGAATGGAAGAGAAGCGTCTACGGGCCAGAAGCACTCGTCGGTCTTAACGTGCAGCGAGGCTCACGCGATCGTCCAGATGGGGGCAACTTAGGCACATCCATGGCGACTAAGTTGACGGTGATGGCGATCGCTGAATTCTCACATGCGTCACGCAGGAGCTACAGCTCACAAAAGCAGAGATACCGGCACCGCTCACAGCTGACATAAACCCAGGTAACCTCGAAAGGTTGGCGTCCATCGGTGAGAGCGGCGTTAAAAGCAATGGCGTGCCATGGTGAAAACTATAGTTCATCAGCCCCTGATGTCAGTGACTTCAAAGAATGAGTGGAAGTGATTGGCTGGCGGAGTGAATTCAAGGTGGCCAACTGTGCTTTAGCTTTCTTCACGCAAACCTTCACGTTATTACGTCTTTCTGTACTAAAATTAATTGATGGGCTAGTTGGTTAAACATAGAAATAGCGAAAAATAGTGCAAGAACATGGTAGAAAAATCAGCAGAACCCATCCTTTGGGAATGATTATCTACGTTAATGCGAATAGCATCAAACGGTGCGGAGTTATGCGCGTTCGTCAGGTGGCCGGCACACTCTAGATACGCCAGCCCACTCTTGAGGCGATTCTAAATTTGTTGACACTTTCACAGCCCTGCGCACGATCTCCGCAGCCCAGCACGTGCGTTTGTGTCACTTAGGAAGGCGAGCAAAGCACGCGCCATACGCACAAACACTCAAAATGGTACCGACCAGACTTTCTGGCGTCTCAGCTAGTCTCAACCAACGGTACTCTAAACGGTTGTTTATATCTTTACCATAGGACGCGCTTTACAGCGCTGTCACAGCTACCGGTGCGCGCGCGTTCCATGCACGAGGGCTCATTCCGCTCTCGTGAGGCTGAGCACGGCCGCTACATCACCCTCTCCCCGAGCGCGGGAGAGGGTGAGCTAGCGGCCGTGCTCAGCCTCACGAGAGCGGAATGAGCTCCTCGTGCATGGAACGCGCGCACCGTAGCTGTGACAGCGCTGTAAAGCGCGTCCTATGGTAAAGATATAAACAAGTCGTTTAGAGTGCGTTGAATGACTGCCTTCATAGCTCTGTGGTTAGCGCGTCTGCCTGCTGATCAAAGGGTCAACGGTTCGAATCCCAGCCGGCGCCGGTCTTTCTAATGCGAATAGCATTCTTTGGCTACTTCACGCACTTTTCGTCTATCTATGTATCTATCTGGCTATCTAACCTCTTACGCCGCGGGTCGATAAATAAATAAAAAAGACCGGCGCCGGCTGGGATTCGAACCGTTGACCCTTTTGATCAGCAGGCAGACGCGCTAACCACAGAGCTATGAAGGCAGTCATTCAACGCACTCTAAACGGTTGTTTATATGTTTACCATAGGACGCGCTTTACAGCGCTGTCACAGCTACCGGTGCGCGCGCGTTCCATGCACGAGGGCTCAGTTCCGCTCTCGTGAGGCTGAGCACGGCCGCTAGCTCACCCTCTCCCGCGCTCGGGAGAGGGTGATGTAGCGGCCGTGCTCAGCCTCACGAGAGCGGAATGAGCCCTCGTGCATGGAACACGCGCGCACCGGTAGCTGTGACAGCGCTGTAAAGCGCGTCCTATGGTAAAGATATAAACAACCGTTTAGAGTACCGTTGGTTGAGACTAGCTGAGACGCCAGAAAGTCTGGTCGGTACCATTTTGAGTGTTTGTGCGTATGGCGCGTGCTTTGCTCGCCTTCCTAAGTGACACAAACGCACGTGCTGGGCTGCGGAGATCGTGCGCAGGGCTGTGAAAGTGTCAACAAATTTAGAATCGCCTCAAGAGTGGGCTGGCGTATCTAGAGTGTGCCGGCCACCTGACGAACGCGCATAACTCCGCACCGTTTGATGCTATTCGCATTAACGTAGATAATCATTCCCAAAGGATGGGTTCTGCTGATTCCCCTATACTGCGAATAGCATTCTTTGGATACTTCACGCACTTTTCGTCTATGTATCTATCTATCTATCTATCTATCTATCTGGCTATCTAACCTCTTACGCCGCGGGTCGATAAATAAATAAAAAGACCGGCGCCGGCTGGGATTCGAACCGTTGACCCTTTGATCAGCAGGCAGACGCGCTAACCACAGAGCTATGAAGGCAGTCATTCACCGCACTCTAAACATTTGTTTATATCTTTACCATAGGACGCGCTTGCAGCGCTGTCACAGCTACCGGTGCGCGCGCGTTCCATGCACGAGGGCTAGCTCACCCTCTCCCGCGCTCACCCTCTCCCTCTAGCTCACCCTCTCCTGCGCTCGGGAGACCTCTAGCTCAGCCTCACGAGAGCGGAATGAGCCCTCGTGCATGGAACGCGCGCGCACTGGTAGCTGTGACAGCGCTGTAAGCGCGTCCCATGGTAAAGATATAAACAACCGTTTAGAGTACCGTTGGTTGAGACTAGCTGAGACGCCAGAAAGTCTGGTCGGTACCATTTTGAGTGTTTGTGCGTATGGCGCGTGCTTTGCTCGCCTTCCTAAGTGACACAAACGCACGTGCTGGGCTGCGGAGATCGTGCGCAGGGCTGTGAAAGTGTCAACAAATTTAGAATCGCCTCAAGAGTGGGCTGGCGTATCTAGAGTGTGCCGGCCACCTGACGAACGCGCAAAACTCCGCACCGTTTGATGCTATTCGCATTAACGTAGATAATCATTCCCAAAGGATGGGTTCTGCTGATTTTTTATTTATTTATCGACCCGCGGTGGCGTAAGAGGTTAGATACGCCAGATAGATAGATAGATAGATACATAGGCGAAAAGTGCGTGAAGTATCGAATAGGATGCTATTCGCATTAAAAAGATCAGAGCCACGGAAAGAGCACTCTTTCCTGTCCCTGTCCTATTCTTACCATGCTCTGAGCGCTACTTTTTGTTTATTACGTTCTGGCCTGAGGTAATCTGTACTAGGGAGCATACTTCTCATAGTTGGATTCTGTCGCCAGCCATCGGAGGACTCGATGCCACCATCAACATTCCATTGAAGCTTCATAAGCCACCCAGCAACCAGGTGGTTCTGCAGTGAAGACTGTTATGCACTAGGATCTGGGAAAAAAATGGTCTGCGGGATGAACAGACACACAAAATCCCCATTGAGTCGTGGCAAATATGAATAAATAAAAAAAGAGGGGGTCGTGGGGGCAACCAGCATGAGTGAAGCCTTCCTTGGCATTATTAAATAGGTCCTGGTCCTTGTATTTATTAATGTGCGAATAGCATTCTTGATACTTCACGCACTTTTCGTCCTCATGTATCTATCTATCTATCTATCTATCATATCTATCTGGCTATCTAACCTCTTACGCCGCGGGTCGATAAATAAATAAAAATCAGCAGAACCCATCCTTTGGGAATGATTATCTACGTTAATGCGAATAGCATCAAACGGTGCGGAGTTACGCGCGTTCGTCAGGTGCGTGACACACTCTGGAGATACGCCAGCTCACTCTTGAGGCGATTCTAAATTTGTTGACACTTTCGTGTGCCCTGCGCACGATCTCGCAGCCCAGCACGTGCGCTTGCGTCACTTAGAAGGCGACGCAAGCACGCGCCATACGCACAAACACTCAAAATGGCACCGACCCAGACTTTTCTGGCGTCTCAGCTAAGTCTCAACCAACGGTACTCTAAACGGTTGTTTATATCTTTACCATAGGACGCGCTTACAGCGCTGTCACAGCTACCGGTGCGCGTGCGTTCCATGCACGAGGGCTCATTCCGCTCTCGTGAGGCTGAGCACGGCCGCTAGAGCGCTCCTCCCGAGCGCGGGAGAGGGTGAGCTAGAGGGAGAGGGTGAGCGCGGGAGAGGGTGAGCTAGCCCTCGTGCATGGAACGCGCGCACCGGTAGCAGTGACAGCGCCATAAAGCGCGTCCTATGGTAAAGATATAAACAAATGTTTAGAGTGCGGTGAATGACTGCCTTCATAGCTCTGTGGTTAGCGCGTCTGCCTGCTGATCAAAGGGTCAACGGTTCGAATCCCAGCCGGCGCCGGTCTTTTTTATTTATTTATCGACCCGCGGCGTAAGAGGTTAGATAGCCAGATAGATAGATAGATAGATAGATAGATACATAGACGAAAAGTGCGTGAAGTATCCAAAGAATGCTATTCGCATTAAAAAAGACCGGCGCCGGCGGGATTCGAACCGTTGACCCTTTGATCAGCAGGCAGACGCGCTAACCACAGAGCTATGAAGGCAGTCATTCAAGGCACTCTAAACACCTGTTTATATCTTTACCATCGCGCGTTCCATGCACGAGGGCTCATTCCGCTCTCGTGAGGCTTAGCACTGCCCCTTAGCTCACCCTCTCCCGCGCTCGGGAGAGGGTGATGTAGCGGCCGTGCTCACCCTCACGAGAGCGGAATGAGCCCTCGTGCATGGAACGCGCGCGCACCGGTAGCTGTGACAGCGCTGTAAGGCGCGTCCTATGGTAAAGATATAAACAACTGTTTAGAGTACCGTTGGTTGAGACTAGCTGAGACGCCAGAAAGTCTGGTCGGTACCATTTTGAGTGTTTGTGCGTATGGCGCGTGCTTTGCTCGCCTTCCTAAGTGACACAAACGCACGTGCTGGGCTGCGGAGATCGTGCGCAGGGCTGTGAAAGTGTCAACAAATTTAGAATCGCCTCAAGAGTGGGTTGGCGTATCTAGAGTGTGCCGGCCACCTGACGAACGCGCATAACTCCGCACCGTTTGATGCTATTCGCATTAACGTAGATAATCATTCCCAAAGGATGGGTTCTGCTGATTTTTATCTCTAGGCATCGTCCTCGAGGTCGTTCTAGGAATCGTCCTAGAAGTCGTCCTTGAAGTCGTCCTTGGGGTCATTCTAGACGCCGTCCTCGAGGTCGTTCTAGAGATCGTCTGGGAGGTTGTCCTCTCGGCATCATCCTCGAGGTCGTCCTAGAAGTCGTCGTTGAGGTCGTCCTAGACGTGTTCCTCGAGGTTGTCCTAGAAGTCATCCTCGAGGATCGCCCTAGAAGTCGGTGCCTCGAGGTCGTCCTTGAGGTTGTCCGAGATGTCGTACTAGGCATCGTCCTTGGCATTGTCCTCGAGGCTCGTCCTAGAAGTTGTCCTCGAGCGTCGTCCCAGAAGTTGTCCTCGAGGTCGTCCTAGAAGTCGTCCTCGAGGTCGTCCTAGAAGTCGTCCTTGAGGTCGTCCTTGAGGTCGTCCGAGAGGTCGTCCTAGAAGTTGTCCTCAGGGTCGTCCTAGAAGTCATCCTCGAGGTCGCCCTCGAAGTCGTCCTTGAGGTCGTCCGAGAGGTCGTCCGAGAGGTCGTCCTAGGCATCGTCCTCTTGAGCGTTGTCCTCGAGGTCGTCCTAGAAGTTGTCCTCGAGGTCGTCCTAGAAGTCATCCTCGAGGTCGTCCCTAGAAGTCGTCCTCGAGGTCGTCCTTGAGGTCGTCCTGAGAGGTCGTCCTAGGCATCGTCCTCTAGGCATTGTCCTCGAGGTCGTCCTAGAAGTCGTCCTTGAGGTCGTCCTAGAAGTCATCCTCGAGGTCGTCCTAGAAGTCGTCCTTGAGGTTGTCCTAGACGTCGTCCTCTAGGCATCGTCCTAGACGTCGTAAAGATAACAGCTTCGCTGGTCCTCCATCTTCACGTGAAGTGGAAGGGCTCTACAATTTTTGGTTAGTGTTTAATTCAGTTTAAAATATGTTTTGCTGCATATTCAGATGAAATATTGATGTTTCTGAGGTTCTACTGCTACCTACGTCATGTTGAAGCAAAGAAATGAGCTGCAGATTTTAGTTTCCGTACCCTTTTAACAAAGTTATCAGTGAAAGTGGGGTGGGCGCTTCCCCGATGTTTCACGGTAATCATTTTTGTAATGATTTTGCAACTACAAGCAATGACTTTACAACAACAAGCAGGTTTGTGCCATCCAGACCAAACTTCACCCAGATTGTCCTCTTGATTGTAGCTATTCTTGCGCGTCGCTCGTAAAACATGGAGGGTGCGAGCTGACGCCCCTGCAGTGTCAGTTTTTTCGCTGACGTAATGCCCAGTGTGAAATGGTGTGATCACGAGCAACCATACTAATAAGAAGCGATTTTAAAAGCCAAATCCATTTATGGTCCTCACAGGGTAGAACATCAAGCTCACAAAACTATGCAAGTTTTAAACTTGCATAGTCTATGAACCGAAAAACACTGTAGTACAATTGTTTCCGTAACCCTAGAGAAATCTCGAAGTATGCACAGAGTGCAGGGGGTTCCTCTCAATCACAGCCGGGCTAGAGTGAAAAGGCACGCTTTCTTACGACCTTCATGTGTGGAGGTGTAGTTTCTCCCCAACACCGCTGCTCGGTGGGCTCGCCGCGACCTCAACTCCCCTTAAAGAGGCATCTCAACCTCACCATTTGGGCCTCTTCTCTTCAATGTCCAATGGACCCTTTTGGAAAGTCCATCGAGCAACATTGATGGCCGCCATTTCTTGGGCATGAAACGCGTGATTGGATCCGAGTCTTTGCCGAACGCTGACGCAGCACTTGTTTTCGATACGAGCTCTAGCTGAGTTTACGCCGAGCTGTGACGCAGCCCTCTTGTCCAATGTGTGCAAGAAATGGCAGACAGGCGATGGCCAGGACTTTTGTAAAAGGTTTATTGGAGGACTTTCCAGACGAGTTAGGCTTACATGCCATTAGGCTGCATCTGCCGGCAGGGACTCTTCGTCTTCTCAAAAAACAATTTTTCATAAAAAAGTATTCTTTTATCATAAGCCAAAAGAGCTTCGGTCAGCGCACCAGAGTCGTTGAGTACATTGGTGCACATTTTGAATCATTGTAGCTGGAACAGATGTCCAGGGTGGTTGAGGCAGTATTGAGAGGGGTTGTGTAGTCATGCTCCCACGTGACTTAGAAAAAATCCCATTGCTCCTGAGCAAGGAAAAAGACCGTAAGGAAAGCCACTTTCTAGCTCAGCATGTCTCAACACGCTACACTGCACTGTTGAGCGTACAAAATGCATGTACATTTGCTGCTTTTATTCAGGTGCTTCATCCTTGGGTACAACATGCTGTGTCGCTGGGTTCAGACTGGCCAACTGGAGGACGCTCTATCACGAGGCAAGTTCTGTCCCCCAAGAAGAAATCTGGTATCCCCTCAGTATTATAGGCATAGCCTAAGGCGGCCATTTATTCCATTCCTATACACATCTGCAAGTCCGACTTCAGGCGCTGCCATCTTGCTCGGCTGGGGTGCGCTTGGACGAGTGCGTAATCCGATTACTGGCTTTACTAAGGCGTAATCGGATTATGGCAGCGCCTAGAGCGCACCCCACTGAAGAAGATGGCGGCGCCCTGAGACCGGACTTACAAGCGTGCATACCCTTACTAGTGATGTACCGAATCTCCCAAACTTCAGATTTGGCAAAGTTTAGCAAAGATTCGCGAAAATTTGGCGAACGTCTGCGCATGTGTGAGAATGCGATGGGGCTATGGATTGCAAATGTACGCCGTGCAGTTACCATTGTACAGTGATAGTACTACCAGCGGTTGCGGTGAGGTGCGGATTAGACGACTTAGTAACTGTGCATTTGTTAGCCTTTGTGAGTGTGGTCCTCTTCAGTAATATTTTTTGCCTCAAGAACAGATTGACCAGGAATTGACGCACTGCACAAGTGACAAATGAATCGGTACATTCTGGATAACGTGATTTTAATTTTATCTTTCCAGTGATGCAACGAGGTAGTTGCAGCATTGACTGACAAGTAGGGGTGTGCGAATATTCGAAATTTCAGTATATGAATCGAATATTTTCCTTATTCGAAACGTATTCGATTCGAAAATTGCATATTCGGAAGTTCCCGAATATTCGGCCAAAGTCGAATATTCGGAAAGCGGCGAATATTCGCAAAAACTGTGAATATCCGAGCAAGTAACGAATAACTTGCCTGCCACGCATTCCCCTATGAATATGTTTATTCACTGAGAAAGGCGTATGATGCGTGCGTTATCGGTCTGTTCTGTTTCTATCTGTCCGATGGCAGCAAGACAGAATCAGTTTCGGTTTTTTCACCAAGCCCTTTGTTTTGTGGCACTTTTTTAGCAATATGTGATGTAATTGCGCGTTCTTTGAATTGACACAATAAAATAAACTTCGAGAGTGAAATATAAATATAAAATAAACTCGAGAGTGTTATCTAATATAAATGTTTGAAAAGTAAAAAAAAAAAAAGAAAAAACAGCTAGGTGCGAGTAGAACATTGCATCGCCATTGAAAACAACTCCTGCCACTTCCGACGGAGTCAAAACTAGGGATGTCGCAAACCTGCCCAGGTTCTAGTTCGACCGAGTTCGATCTTTTCGAACCTTCAACGCTGATGTTCGAGAAAGGTTCAACTGAAGTTCGAGTTTTGTGCGCATGCTCAAAACTAAAAAGAAAAATCAGCAGAACCCATCCTTTGGGAATGATTATCTACGTTAATGCGAATAGCATCAAACGGTGCGGAGTTTTGCGCGCTCGTCAGGTGGCCGGCACACTCTAGATACGCCAGCCCACTCTTGAGGCAATTCTAAATTTGTTGACACTTTCACAGCCCTGCGCACGATCTCCGCAGCCCAGCACGTGCGTTTGTGTCACTTAGGAAGGCGAGCAAAGCACGCGCCATACGCACAAACACTCAAAATGGTACCGACCAGACTTTCTGGCGTCTCAGCTAGTCTCAACCAACGGTACTCTAAACGGTTGTTTATATCTTTACCATAGGACGCGCTTACAGCGCTGTCACAGCTACCGGTGCGCGCGCGTTCCATGCACGAGGGCTCATTCCGCTCTCGTGAGGCTGAGCTAGAGGTCTCCCCAGCGCAGGAGAGGGTGAGCTAGAGGGAGAGGGTGAGCGCGGGAGAGGGTGAGCTAGCCCTCGTGCATGGAACGCGCGCGCACCGGTAGCTGTGACAGCGCTGCAAAGCGCGTCCTATGGTAAAGATATAAACAAATGTTTAGAGTTCGGTGAATGACTTCCTTCATAGCTCTGTGGTTAGCGCGTCTGCCTGCTGATCAAAGGGTCAACGGTTCGAATCCCAGCCGGCGCCGGTCTTTTTATTTATTTATCGACCCGCGGCGTAAGAGGTTAGATAGCCAGATAGATATATAGATAGATAGATAGATAGATAGATACATAGACGAAAAGTGCGTGAAGTATCCAAAGAATGCTATTCGCATTAAAAAAATCTAGTTGATATTATTTGGCTGGAGGAAAGTGCCATATTTGTTGGGTTTATTGGCATCGCTGGTTCACATTAATAACTAATGAAAGCGTTAGAAGTGAAATTTTTCACTTTTATATGGTGTAAACATTGGTAACCATTTTATGAAATATAAAACAAAGTACTTTCTTAATAATTGTTTCCCGAAATTCAAAATATTCGTGTAGCAGCCGGCAACACTGTCCATAAGACAAACTTCTTCAACTTTAGTGAAAGGTCGCAGGTTTTCGAAATGAACGGGTCTTTCTATTGGCGGAAATAATGTCACGCGCCGTAGGGGGCGTTGAGCAGTTAATTTTCCTAGACGATAATTTGTAATGAATGCATTACTAGAAGTAGCTTTAGCCTGCTGCAGCCCAGTAAAATGCAGTTGCATTGATTTATTTTAAAAAAAGGCAATAAAACCTGCCGTTACCTCTTGTTTTTCCATTTTTTATTACTAGACACATATTCGATATCTGAAGCCATGTTCTTTTGTCTTATTCGTATTCGGATTCGTATTCAAAAATGTCAATATTCGCACACGCCTGCAAACAAGTACTTTTAAAACACTCCTTGCAATTAAATCAATCTCTTTCCGGCTCACAGGTAGCTTTTGCCAAAACAAAATAATATTTCTTTTTAATTAGCGTTATTTCGCTTGTAGTTGCCTCTTGCAGTGCACTGTGCTCGTAAATGAGCGCCTCTCAACGCAGGCCGCAAGAACAAAATGAATGAATTATACAAAAAACACAGTTTGAATTAAGTGGCTTATGAATACAATAAAAACATAACGGGACAACCAAAGTTTTGAAATTTGTTTGAATAAACCAAAGTATGCAATATACAAGTGTGAATTATCGCGAGCGTACCGTGGAATGATGGAGGTTTAGGGGAAAGTGAAGCGGTTTCGTATTTGAGAAAAAAATTTCAATGGCCTTCATTCGGTCTCCAGGATCACGAATATCGAGATTGTTTTTCAATTTGATGCACGGAGGCTGCAGAAATTAATTTCTAAAGTACCGCCAAAGCTCCTCCTTCCCGGAGCGTGACGTCACACTGAAGTTTTCGGAGTCTCTGCTCTTGCACATCTTCAGCACCTGTCAAAGCTATGCACACGCACTCTTTTTAATTTCCCAAGAGGTCAGAAAGAAGCATCACGACTGATGTCAGTGCGGAAATATATATCTGGCAAGCTTGCAATTGCACGTGCTTGCCCCACGAGTGTCACGCGCTTGGCGGCCCAAAGATCCTAGTATGGCTTTGTAACTGATTGGAGGTTCTCGAGTTTTCTCGCGCTTAGTTACATCTTCGGGGAAAACAGAACGTGGTATTAAGACTCACAGAATAAAAAATACGCCAAAATTCACCTCTAACTCGTTTTTTTTTTTTTTTTTTCGAGAAGTGTTTTAGTTTTTGTTTAAGTGTCTTGAGGCAAAGGTGCATTTTAGTTTCTAAGAATAAAATAAATAATGAAAAGCTGCTGGAAACTGCACTCCTAAGTCATGAAAACAAGAGGGAAAAATAACTTTGCTGCTTCCTGGGTTATTCTTTTTCTTTTCTTTAAAGTCACTTGAAAGAAAAGTTTAGTAAACATTAAGGACAATTCTTTCTGCCCTAGTGTGCTGTGAATTCGGAAAGGACCTTGCAATACTACATATGTTATGACGCGAATAGGAGCAACAGTACAGATAGAAACTCAGGAGTAGTGCGTGGTGACATCACAGTGCCGAAGCTCTGGTCGGAATGATTAGAGGTAGACGCAAAGCTATCTGCCTTTGTCTCTAGTCACCGTTCGAACGCATTAAAACAGTGAGTATAGACAAACGCAGCTTGCTTCGCGTCTACCCCCTAGTCGTTCAGCAGAGCTCAACACTATGATGTCCCAGCGCCGCCATGTTCCTCTCTCCTCAGTTTCTATCTCAGTATGGGTTTCATCTTCACAGTGCGTGCAAACACGCAGCTCTCCTCGGTAGTCTAAAAGTAAGTAATAATCTCTGCTCACACACTGCATATGCGCAGGTTGTGCCGAGACTATGCAGAAAGGCTGTCGGTGACAACACTAACCTTGCCAGCCGCGTGCTTCTGAGTTCTTCATAGCGACGAACGAGGGGGTTCGGCCGAGAGCCTGTGGCCGCGACAAGTACTACCTGCGCAAGAACATGGTGCCTTCGTTCCTGTCCGGAGCGCAAGCATCGCAGGTGAGGTTGCGAAGGAAAGAGCGAGGCGACTCGTAAAGCATGCTGCTCCTTCGGTCGCCATGTCAAGAAGGCATGCGACGAGCACCGTGGCCACGCTGCTCGGACTGCTTCGACAAAAGACACCGTTTTTGTTGATGACAGGATTGACGCTTGACGTGCACCTCATGCGTGTTCGAACGCGTTTGCTTCACACATGTGCGTGCCGATGGACGTGTCTGCGTAAAGCTTTTGTCGCGATCGATGTGACGGGGCTGTCATATGAGGAAAGATTGCACCCCAGACAGTGTCTGCCAGAATGTCTTTTGCACGGCTGTACCAGCAGCATGACCGCGGTATGTTTACTGACTTGGCAAGAATCTGGGAACCGATAAGAGTAGATACAGCGGTGGGCCAGATGCGGACTGAACGAGCGAGTTCGGAAGCGATTGACTGCTACAGTCCGTTGCAACGTTAAATCTCCAAAACAAACTTTGCCCCAAAATTCTTTAAAAAAATTTGTTCATGGCATCACAAAATAGCATCCCAGCGAGACGTGCGTTTTTGCAACCACCTACAGTTGCTTGGGAATCAATATCATTATCGGTTATGGAATTCTCTGGTCGATAAAGTGTTCAGTACCAGCCCCCAAGGAGCAGATTTGCTGGAAGAGCGTGCCTCTCGCACGCCTGGCTTCTTCTGCGGGAGTGAAGCTTTGCTTTCTGTGGGCAGAGAATTTCTCGAGCCTTCTCGCGTTAGCCTGTAGCATTACCCGCTTTTGCACCAGTAAAGCCTTGAGGCTGGTTCACGGATTTGTATTCGAGTGCGATCAGACGCACCAGTGCCATGTAGTGAGTAACTCGGGAATACTCCCTATTTGCGTATAACTACCTTGAAGGTTTGCAGTATTTGCGAGATTAAATCTTTACACTATCTTTGAGTAATGGTTGCTTATATCATTGTCAGAAATAGTTCGAGCCTGACGGCGAACGAAGGACAGCGTAAACATCGGAAAATATATATGCAGATTGGAGTCCCCATCATAAAGGGCAACAGCGAGCACAGTACACCCAATTGCACTCTCGGCGTAAAGTCCCGTATCGAACGCCCATCATTTGAAGAGGTAAATGGGAAAATATCGGGTGGGCAATCCTTAGGAACGAGACGGTAAAAGTTCATAAAGAATGACCGACAACACCACGGCACTCTCTGTCACAGCCATGTGACACGGAACTGATGCTGCACGTCGCGGACACGGCAAGCTTGGTTTCCGTGGTGTGACAAAAACACGAGGGCACCCGCCACGAACTCACTTGTCTCACGTACCGATGCCACAGATCACGCAGTTGATGCTATTTCTGTCGGACATCCCGCAATGTTAGGAATTTTCAGCCTATGGATACCGTATTTATTCGAAAATAGGTCACCCTTTTTATACACATACCCGTCCGTCTAGTACTTTCCCGCAGATCCAACGGAGACCAATCATTAAGACATACGAAAGTGAGGCGACTACCGTAGAATACCGCGCATCTGCCCATACCACACTAAGCACCCATGCCCAAATTTGTAAGATCTGAAAAAATAGGCACAGTACATTGATATGTAAAATTGATGGTCGGACAAGTCGCCCATCTCCCATTTTTCAGCGATTATCTCTAAATTTGATTGGACGCTTGCCCGGTATTTTACGGTAATGGACGAAACAGAGTTTGGAATTAAACTAAATGCGATCGACACAAAGCTCATTTTCGTGTTCCGAGTGCCTCGTCATTCGCTGGGCCTCTTCCGTAAATCACAATGATTGGCTCTTATTTAGGGTTGCAGTGAAATACATGCACGAGCATTGTTCATAAAGAAGTTGACCTATTTCTTTAATAAATACGGTATTTAGCTATAAAAGCAGGACAGGCAATCTCTCTGAGGAGTGCTTACGAAATATCACGGTAATCGGTGAATGATTGCGGGCACTTTTTGATGCATATTCAAATATCGAGGCCATGGGTTCTCAAACTTCTTTTATCTCAGGGTATGCCTATCTCTTTCGACTTGACCACTGGCAACCTCTCCGTGTCTCAACATTAATGGAACAAAGCGGTGTAGAAGCCTACAAACCTTATAAACCATTATGCACATACTAGAGGGTCTGGCACATTGTTATGAATCGGATCTTCTAGAAAGTGCTTAAACTGGAAAGAACGCTTCATTTAATGGCAGGGACGACCAAGAAATTCGAGAGCTCGAGAATGCTTAAGGGTACTCTGCAGAATACTAAGAATGCTCTGGGGAACCACTAAGGGCACTCTGGGGAACCCCTAAGGGTAGTGCTCTGGGAGCCCCTAGGGGTACTCTAGGGGCGCCTAGGGGTACTGGGGAACCCTAAGGTTACTTTAGAGAGCCTCTGGGGAACCCAGTTTGAGACGATCTAGGCACATGCCAACTCTGTGGATGTCTTTATGCCCTGGCAGATTTTGTGCACGGGCAAGGCAGTCAACTTCCTGCTCCATGTGTGTCAGGACCAGCCAACGGGACCACTGCTGCAAGACTCGCCGCTGGAGGCACGCACGGGTACGTCTGCGCATTGGCTTTCACCGGTGCCGGCCGCAGCGTGGTGCCTCGAACGCGTCTGCAACTGGCGCCGGCTAGCATACCGTCCCGTCCGTACATCGAGAGTAGTCCCGAGAGGGCAACGAACGACGTCATAGAACCGACATGTCGTGTTGTCGGATGTCGCGATTCCGGCGTGTTGGTGTTAAGGGGATTCCAACCGGCTATTTATTTGTACCCTTTTCCTCATAGATGGCGCAGAATTTTTCCGGAACAAACGAGTTGCATGTTCGCAGCTGCGCATGCAGGTCGGGCGCTCGAGGTGGGCTCGGGCCACGGGCTGTTCGCCGCCGATCTCGAGCTAGATCTTCTTCGCTCTGCGTCCGCCGCTGCAGGAAGCGGCCAACAGGCGGCGCGAGATACGAGCCAGTACATACGTAGATTACAGTGGTTTACAAAACATAGAATAAGCTCCGATTTCCAAACGGACTCGAAATTCCATCCACGTTCGAAATTATCGAAAGCACAGGGTGCGGCGTTGCGGCCGTTTGGACCACCACAATTAACACGCAAACGTTGTTTTGCAAAAAAAAAAAAGAAAAAAAGAGGTTATTTTTAGAGCTTATTTTCAAGCTAGAAAACAAAAAAGAAATAAAGTGGGAGTTTTGCACTTCCTATCTCCTATATCGGCCTGCTCTTCGTCTGAATACTGGTTTGCAAACCCGCTCCCAGGATGTGTGGAGTAAAGCCCATCTATCCTGAAAAAAGTGGCGCCAATCATTTTTGTGAAAATGCTCGAGACACGTGCCGCGCGCCACTTCTGGGAAGAACTAGAGCCACTAAATGAGCTGCGCTTAGAGTATCGGCACTCTGTTCCCCAACATTGTTGTGGGCGCCAACATTTTGGTGCTTGTGCAGAGTAGACGCAACTGCCGATCGTCATGATTCAAAAGCGCGACTTCCTCAGCATTATATTTGGTGTTAGGAAGCTCATATAATATTGCTTTTATCTGTCGTGAACTGTTTAAACATTTGTGAATGGCGGAAAAGCGTTTCCTGTGATTTCAGATAAATCTTGAGAAAACTGGCAACCATGATTTTAAGCCACATAATGAACAAGTGTCGTTACTCTGAAGCGTGGCCTCTTTAGTGGCACTATAGAAGAACATGGCGTCTGAAATCTAGCTCAGTGCTGCGCTGTTCCGCCATGATCTTCCCTAGTGCCACTAAATAAGCTACGCTTCAGAGTAACGACACTTGTCCATATTGTGGCTTAATATCATGGCTGCCAGTTATCTGAAAATTTATCTGAAATCACAGGAAACGCTTTTACGTCCTCCACAAATGTTTAAACGCTTCGCGACAGAGCAAAGCAATATTACATGAGCTTCCTAACACCAAATCAAATGCCGAGGAAGCCGCACTTTTGAATTATGACGATCGGCAGTTGCGTCTGCTCTGTACAAGCACCAAGATGGCGGCGCCCACAGCAATATTGGGGAACAGAGTGCCGACCCTAAGCCTAGCTCTTTAGTGCGAGGTCCACACTTCTGCGCGGCGAGTCAAAAGCAACAAGAAGCAACCGTTTCCCACCCGCGAACTGTACCAAGGAGTTCTCTGTCCAAGCAAGTAGCGCGGCTCTACTACTCGTCCACAATCGCGCGCCAAGTGCACAGCAGCTCACAACATTGGCGACGGGTATGGCAAGAAAGGACACTTTCCGTCTGTCTGCCTGTCAGCGAAAAAGAACTACTCAAATACAGAAAGTCATGTCGCACTCCAGCTATCCTCGTAAATTTTATAAGTTGAAGGCGCTGCCGGCAAGTGCAGACTAAATTCCTCTGATAAAATTCACGCTTAAAAGTACCGCCAACCATTGTTGTGGAAACGCGCAAGACACGTGCGAGGAGCGGGTGCTCCGCTGCCATTCGCTTCCAAGGGCCGCTCATTTCAGTACGGCGCCGACAGCTGCTTCCAAGGGCCGCTCGAGACACGGGCCTCGTGCACTGGCGCATTTGACGCCACTTGCAAGACAAACGCAAACACATAGAAATGCTTTAGTCCAGACAGATAAATAAAAATCGGTGGCAAAGTGCAATAAAAAAAAGGATAGGTGTCTGAGTGGGCTAGAGCCACCGTGGCTATACTCGTTTCACCTTATCTTGTACCGCAGCGAAGGCAAGATGCGCGAGCTCATAGCGTTGGCAGCTGCCCCTTGGTGCATGAGGCGTGTGCCGCCGAGATGTTCTTCAGAGCAAGGAGCTCGCGCTTGTAGCCTTTCCTGCGGTACAACACAAGCTGAAAGGGGTGATGCAACGATTTTTGTATTTTGCGCAAATACCGCTTAGAACGGATCCCTGACGTTAATGACCTGTGAAATACCCGTTCGTTTTTCACCACACGCAATCGAAGTCGCACAAAAAATTAAAGAAAAACGAGCAGAGTTCACCCCCTCAACTCGCAGCCAGAACAAGCGGCCACGTGATCTGGATCCGATTATATGCCGCCAATGTTGATCATAGCCATGCGCTGGGGTCGGCAAGGCACAGGACACGCGCTGAGTTCCAGACATTGTTATGGTTCGGCTGTTGTCGTCATTGCAGCGATTGGACACAGGACACTACCCGAATGCTTCTCGAGCTATCGATTATCACGAGCCCAAATCGAGTGTCCACGCCATGCTCGGGTCCAATCTATGAGCCGCATTCAAATATCGTCACTGGGCGGTACTGCTACCGCCCAGCTACGTCATCAGGTTTGGCGAAGGAGAGATTGAATGAAAACACTCGGTTTTGTCCTCGAAATTACAGCGCAACAAAGGAGGTTCTTGGTCAGTGGTGTTGCGTGCGAGTATCCTTGAGTCCCACTAGTGCAAGTAAGCTCGTGTAAAGTGAAAAACATTCCAATTGAATATCGTTGCACCGCCCCTTGAAACAGAGTATAGAGCGCACCAGCTCGGAGCACGTGGGAAGCTCGCGCTGCAGAACCCAGGGATCCTGGGTTCAATCCCCACCCCTGCCC
>JAZHYW010019324.1:0-37899 GCA_037355805.1 Ixodes ricinus | reverse complement strand
TGATGTTCATACGTGTACCTCTAATACAGGTTGGTTTACATTCACATACATGTTTCAAAAGTGATGACCTGTTCTTGATTACGGTGTCGTGCCCGACCCATTTGCGTATTTTGTGCCATTGGCTTCGTACCTATGTTTGTTCCTTGTACATGCGCCTCCTGCTTCTCGTAAGCGGTGATATTGAGTGCAATCCGGGTCTTATGACTAAGGAACAGGCGGAACAGTTGGCTTCCGTTTTCGCTATTGCCCAGCAGCTGCAAATAGGGCAAAAAAATGTAATCGAAGAATTAAAGACACTCAAAAAAGATCTGCAAAGTACAAATAAATCGGTTACCGAGCTGTCCTCTAGAGTTACAGTTATTGAAACGCAAGCGTCCGCTAGCGCTTCAACACTAAAAGATTTGCATGGAGAGATTGTGACATCTCGGACAGTGTTATCTTGTGTGACGGGGCGCCTTTCTGTTCTTGAGGCTCGTTGCGAAGATGCCGAAAATAGACAAAGGCGTAACAACTTGATTATTCATGGCTTACCTGATACAGATAGTGAAACGTGGGCGATCACCCAACAAGTGGTCCAAAAAATTTGTTCAGAGAAGCTTGGCTTTAGTTTAGAACAAAGCTGTATTGAACGTGCCCACAGATTGGGTCGTTTTGGTCCGAACAAAAACCGCCCAGTAATAGTAAAATTGCTGTCTACTAAGCACAAGGATTTGATCCTTAACGATGCCCGCAAGTTAAAGGGTACTGGATACTTCGTAAATGAGGATTTTTCCCCAGCAGTGCGTGAAGCACGACGAATGTTGCTTACTTTTGCGAAAGCTCAAAGTGAAAGATTTAAGCTTCGTTTTAATAAACTTTCCATTGGTAACAACGCTTTCGTTTATGATCCTGTGAGCAAAACTGTTGTGCCTGAGATTGATTAACTATGCGTAGCACCTTCACGTATCTCTGAAAAACTCATTTCTGTTTTATTTACTAATATAAGAAGCCTCATGCACAAGCGCGATGAATTACAAAGTTTTATTGATTCCGCCGGTGCTGATATGATTGTTATCACAGAAACATGGCTACATGATACTATTGATGACAGAGAACTTTTTGACTGCGTTCCCACTTTTAACATTTATCGTTGCGATAGGATTGGTCGGCGCGGAGGAGGCGTCTTGATAGGAATCAGAAAGACCATCGCATCTGCTTTAGTTAACATAGCCACTAACCTCGAAATGCTTTTTATATGTATAAATACCAAAGAGTCGCGCCATCTTGTCGGAGTGTGCTACCGTCCACCGAATTGCGATGCTCTTTCGTTGATGCGCTGCATGATGCGCTTGCCGGGCTGGTTTCCAATTATCCCAATGCATCCATCACACTTTTCGGTGACTTTAATTTTCCTACCATTGACTGGACTAATCCTCCTCTGCTACAAAGATCAGAACCGGGACGGTTTCTTGAGTTGTGCCTTGAATTTAATCTTACCCAACTCATTAAAAGTCCTACCAGAATTACCACTGATTGTAGCGCTATTTTAGACCTTCTTTTGACTACCCTCCGCGACGTGTTTTCAGATATATCATGTCTCGATGGCCTAAGTGACCATAAGCTTGTTCACCTTCATGCCATGTTCCCAGTGCCTACTAATGTCACTTCACGAAAAGTTATCAGAAATTACGCAAAAGGTAACTATAATGCAATTAATACTAATCTGACAGTGTTCGCTCAAGATTTTCTTTTCAATTTTTCTTCTCGTACAGTGGAACACAACTGGCTACTGTTTAAAAATACAATGCTTGCCCTAGTTGAAAAATTTGTTCCCATCATCAGTATAAAAACAAATCATTCTGCGCCCTGGTTTAACCAGGACCTGAAGCTAAGACTAAATAAAAAAAGCGTCGCTTCAGGAAAGCCAAGCGAAGCCGCTCCGATTCTGAATTGGCGAGTTATAAGGAGTGCCATCGTTTGTACAAGGGGAAGAGTCGGGAAGCTCGTAGAAAATATTTTACTCTAGATCTGCCGTCACTTCTCTTGAATAACCCAAGAAAATTTTGGAAGGTGGTTAATCCAAAAGCCAATGTCGCACTTCGCTTAACTGATAACGGAAACATTGTATCTGAGGAAGGATGTGCTTCGCTGTTGAATACGACTTTTGGTGCCGTGTTTACTCAGGAACCACTGGGGGCAATCCCTCCCTTTCCTTCGTATTTAAGCAATAACATGCCTAACGTAAACATTACACCAGACGGTGTTCTTAACCTTATTAACAGCTCTAAACTTTCTACATCCGCTGGTGAAGACGGCATTAGCTCGTAATTATTGATGTGTACTAAGGACATTAGCTGTGTCATACTATCCGAAATATTTTCCCAGTCATTGTTAGAGGGTAGGCTGCCCAATGATTGGAAAATCGGGCGGGTCGTTCCTGTCTTCAAGGGTGGTGATAAATCATCTGGTAATGACTACAGGCCAATATCTATACCAGTGTGTCATGTAAATTACTTGAACATATAATCTATACTAACCTTGTTACTTTTCTTGAGAAAAATAATTTCTTTTCACCTCATCAACATGGTTTTAGAAAAGGACTGTCTTGTGAGACACAGCTGGCTGGTTTCTTACATCATATTCACACTAATTTGGACAGCAATGGACCTTTTTCACATACCGACGGCACCAGGCGGTGGCTGCACGAACTAAAAATCGAGGAAGGGACCTACCTGCGCTACCAATTGATAATGGGAGCTACGCTACCAGTTTCTTCGTTCTCTGAGCAGCGGGGCGTGCCCAACGCGCCGTCCAAGTGGGGCATCCGTGGCGTCAACTTAAACGTCGTGTTATTCTTTCCGTCCGCTTTCTTTTTTGCGTAACACAATTATATGTATGCTGCAATTACGTTCGCTACTCGCTGATCTACAGCCTCCTTCCGAATTTCCTCGATTTTTGGTGCCAACTTCCGCCGCTTGGCATCGGGCGCTCGCGCGTGCGCAGAACGCTTCTCGGAAAAGGTCCATGAGGTTACTGATGCTATTTTTCTCGACTTTTCGAAGGCATTTGATCGCGTTCCTCATCAGCGTTTGCTCTCGAAATTATCTGCACTAAATATTGACCCGCATGTATTGAAATGGATTAAAGACTTTCTACATAACAGGACCCAGTACACTATCGTTAACAACCATCGTTCAAATCCTGTTCCCGTCACCTCCGGTATTCCTCAGAGAAGTGTGCTGGGCCCGCTTCTTTTTCTATCTATATTAACGATTTGCCTAACTCCTTGACATCACAAATTCGTCTTTTCGCCGATGACTGCGTTATTTATCGTCGGATCAGTAACCCATCAGATTCTACTGCCCTTCAAGACGACTTACTAAATATCAGCTCATGGTGTACTAACTGGCTCATGATCTTAAACTCTTCTAAATGCAAGCACGTTCGTTTCACTCGTCCTAATAATTCTTATTGTTTGTACCCCAGTCAATATCACATTCAAAATACCCCGTTGGAATTAGTCCAATCTTACAAATACCTAGGAGTTCACCTAACCTCCGATCTATCGTGGAACATGCATAGTAATTACATTCTTTCAAAATCTAACCGTAGTCTCGGTTATTTAAAGCGTAACCTTAATTCTGCCCCATCTTCTCTTAAACGACTAACATACGTCACGCTTGTTCGACCGATCATGGAATACGCTAGCAGCATTTGGAACCCTCATTATCATTACTTAGCTGCCTCACTGGAAGCACTCCAAAACCGAGCCGTTCGTTGCATTTTTTTCTGATTACTCACGTCATACCAGTGTAACTAACCTTAAAACCCGTGCTGACCTTCATTCACTTGAGATACGCCGCAGGGTATCAAAGCTATGTCTCCTGCATAAAATTTACTACTCACCATCACTTCACTCGTCACTTCTCTCTCAACCGTCTTATGTTTCAGCCCGCATTGATAACTCATGTAAGATTAAACTTATTTCTTGTAAGTCATCCTTGTTTTTCAGCTCGTTTTTGCCATCCGCCATTGCTGACTGGAACGACTTGCCCGATAACATTGTTTGTCAACGTGATCAAGTTCTTTTTCGCCAAGATTTAACTACTTTTGGGGGCCTTTGATGCATGTCTACTTATGTGTGGTTGATTTTGTTGTTTTTGTGCTCTGTACTTTTGATTTATTCTGCTTTGTCAACCCCTCACCCCCCCCCCTTACATAATGCCCTTTGAGGGTGTGTAAGGTATTTAAATAAATAAAATAAATAAATAAATAGGGACTTTTCGTATATCGCATACGCTGCGGGTTTCTGGTCTTGTGCATGACCGCCAGCTCAGTCTGTGTCTCAGCGGACGGCGGCAAACGCTCCCGCCAATAATGAAGAGCTCCTATAGTACGGTCTACGAAAAGCCTATTCTTTGCCATAAGTAAGAGAAAACTCGACGCGCAACGGTATGTCGAGCAATACACATCGGGAATGGGTTCGCGTTTTAAGGCCATTACAAGGAACATAACCATTTATTCCAAACACTTTGAAAACACATAATACCCGTACTTGCTTTCAGGTAATTGCAAAGCAAATAAAGAAATGCTCGAAGCCTTTTAAGC
This sequence comes from Ixodes ricinus, assembly GCA_037355805.1. Taxonomy (NCBI): domain Eukaryota; kingdom Metazoa; phylum Arthropoda; class Arachnida; order Ixodida; family Ixodidae; genus Ixodes; species Ixodes ricinus. The sequence goes on along the minus strand of JAZHYW010019324.1, from coordinate 33,312 downwards.
GCATCTGTGTTAGCCAGCCATTCGTGACGAGAGCTTAGAACGGGCAGTTTTGGCAAGAGGGGCCGCAACGTTGCAAATAACAAGGTACAAAAAATGTATGGTATATTACAATATTTATTTTTGATAGAGCAGTAAATAAAACCCCTAAACACGCCGATTCTATTAATAGGCAGTTTTAGCGTAGCATACGACACCTCTAAACTTCAGTTGGACGTACGGCGCTCTGACATTCAACCGACGCTACCAACTTTCACGAGCGGCTTGATGGCCGAGTTGTACAACTTATTAAAAAGCTTAAGTAAATGTAAATGACTGTAAAAGAAAAAAGTAATTAAGGTTTTCTTGGCCCTACTGCAAAACCTCAGTGTTTTTTGTTTCTTCTTTTTTTGTACTTTTTGATGCATACTTTAGCTGTTTAATATCTTCTATCGCGCCGTCATCAAGCCTCTTGTAAAAGTTGAGGCCGTCAGTTTGACGTCAGTGCGCTGCACCGCGAACTGAAGTTTTGGTGTGTTGTATATGTGAAAAGGGGTGTAAGGACTACAACCTTTTTTTTTAAAGGGATGAGCACGACAATGCTCCTGGTGCGCGCTGAAAATTGTGCTTCAATTAGGCGCAGCGCGAGCTTCCGGTTGTAATGCTACACCGCACGGTAGCCTGCGGTAACAAACTTTCTATCAATAACTATACAGCATTTTGATCACTTTTTGCAATACACTAAAACCGAGACGGTGAGTAGCGAGTTGTGAGCCTGTGACACGAAGACACCAATACTGTGATCGCAGCTCTTCCGAAGTTTTATGGTCACCGTTTGTGGCTCACTTTCTAAAGCACTAATGGCCAGGCAAAGCGAAAACATATCTTCATCACCCTCAAAATATTCTGCCACAAACAGTGACATGGCCGGTGCCTAAAACGCGCTCGCCCACCACAAAGCTTCACAAGTTGAGGTTTCTGCAGCTTTTAAATATCAGCATGCTTGTTTTCCTAACGTGCATCAACATCTCCATCACCTGTAATATCCCTCTCTAACCGCTTCGCATCTGTAGACAAATAAATCCATTTTATCGCGCTGACCAGCGTCAGCGAGCTAGTGCACGGGAATTCCTGGAGAATCTATCTTTGTCTCTTCCGCCATCTTGGAACTACCGCCCCGCCACCTATAGGGCATTGGAGTTGCGAATATACTGCTCAGTAGGGAAACAAAACAGGCTAGAAATGAACAATAGAACACAAGTAAAAACAACCAAAAATCTTATCAAACAATGTTTCACTGCGCCAAGTAGGCACGAAACAAGCCTTTTACAGAATATGTATTATCGATAACGAAGCAATAGATGATTTGCAATTTTCCCAAGCGCCCCGGCGGTGACAAAGCGAGCGTGCTGTATCTTGGTCAAGTAAGCGGCACTCGAAGGCATACGCTACAGTACGAGTCAACGGAGCGAGCGCAGGCGGCCAAATCACAGCGCACTCGGCTTTCGCGTTGCGATTGTTGGTTCAGAGCTCTGCCTATCCCACTGACATGTGCGCGGTATAGATGGGTAAATTACTTCCAAAATGTAATTTAATTACAATTACAATTCCTTTGCTTCAAAAGTAGCTTAACTACAATTACAATTCAGTGATGTGATTGCTGCGCCAATGGCGCCAAACTGCGCCAAGGGGCTAACCCTGCTACATCCTGCTACATTTTGCCAAAATATAGGTAATCTGCGCCAAGCCTGCGCCAAAGAACCAATTTTGCTCGCCTTTCAATACCGAAACTAAACTGAGTACTGTAATGAGCATGCGTGGGCTAGGTGGCGCAAGCGGCCGCCGGACACAAAGTACCCTGCATCAATCGTTCATCCGGTCTTGCATGGTTTTCCCGCCGTCTCTCGTTTCGCGCTCTCGTTGTCTCGCGTCTTTTCAAAACTTTTTCAACGACAGACGCGGGCATGTGCGGGCGCTCCGACACTAGCGTGCTGGGTACCAGCCATGCCATCATGCTGTGAGACGAAACCACGTTTTTGCGCGGCGGGAGTTACTTTGTGAGCTGAAGCACTTGCTCCTGAAAGCAACGGCCGTGGGAAAACTATATTTGGTCCCTGCCTTCCAGTCGCCGTGGTCGCGCGACGTCGAGTGTTGCCGTCGCCACGTCGCTGCAGATATGGCGCTTTCTAAACTGAAACGTAAGGACCGCACTTCTGTTCATCAACATTCCTGTTCTTGTTTAATACGCTATTACAAAAATCCCTCTAGATCAAAGACTGCTGTGTCGAAGTACTGTTTACCTAGGTTTCTATTGGGAAGCTTTCTTTCGAGAGGGACCCCGGTACGTGAAAAATCTGCCGCGAAAGAGTTGGTGTAGAGAAGTGAGCTAAAGCAAAGAAGGCAATGACTGTTGCGCTGAACTCGCACAGCGCTTGTTTGTCTCGAGTTCAGTCGTTGCACAAGTGCTCCGAGAACTTTTGACCCTGGCTCGTGATGTCTTGCATCGATGTGCTCAGGTTCTTTTTTTCTGTGTGTTTAGCTTGTACCTCGCCAGCCGCTCTGGCAAGCACGTGCGGCTGGGCTGTTTTTTGTTGTATTCTGGACAGTTGCATTTTGTGTACAATTTTGGGAACCAGTTGGCGACGGAGCGGAGTTGCATGGTTTCGATCGAACAGCTATCTCACGCTCGCGTGACAATTTCGCATTGCACTGCAGTGGTCACGTGTATCAACAGTTAGAGACTGCTTCTATTTATTATATAACTAGTCAACCTAATGCTGTGACATTTAATACTAAGCTGGTCATTTTAAAATAAATTTTAATAGATGCAGTTTGGTTCTTATTTACCTATGAGCGGGTACATATATATGTATCTTTTTTCTGAAGCATTGCAAAATGTTTCATGTCATTGGCATTTCAGTTACATGTTGAAAGACTCCCAGGTGGTCTAACTTGACTATAATATGTTTACTGCGGCGAGCCAAGTGTCCTTCGTTTGTGCAGCACTTGAAACAAATTTTTTTTTTTTCTAAGAATATCTGCTTCAAAGGTAACTTTTGCTGCTCCGTAACACTGTTTTAGCTGCTCCAAAAGCCACATTTGCTGCTCCAAAACACTGTTTTAGCTGCTCCAAAGTCCTCTTTTGCTGCTCCAAAACACTGTTTTGGCTGCTCCGAAAGGTGCTCTAAAACGGCTTAGGCCAATCACATCACTGCAATTACTACTACGCGAAAAGTAATGAATTACAATTACAAATTACTTTTAAAAAGTAATGCAATTACTTTACAATCACGTATTCCTCAGAGCGACCCGACTTGGGCAATAGAACTTTAAACGAGTTGTATAAAATGCAACATACTTGTTCATTCCTTGCCCCAATGTTTGAGGAGGCTTAAGCATCGCTGCATAAATGTCACGTATTGCCCTTTCCTTTTTATGAATTTCGTTAAATTCATGATAGAACTTTACGGTTTGAGGCAATGAAGTACTACGTTAATATATTTTTAATAAATAATAATGAATTAGTTCATATGCTGGAAGACGCCAGATCGCTAAAGAAAAAATTGTTCTGACAGACTTTTGTCAGCCAGGTGAATAAAAATGTGGCACTTAGTCAGACATGAATATTTTACAAGTGTTAACAGAAGAATAAAATCCACACGTGCTAATACGACCGCATTCACATAAAAAGATCATGGTATTGTAAATTATTTACATTGAGTTTAAATTATGATGTCTCAGAAATATATAAGAACCGAATCGGGGCTCCCGAATCATTGGTGGCAATATTAACAGGTGCAAGGTTAGACTCCAAAATGCTTATGCAAATAATATCCGAAGTAAAACCAACAGAAAATAAACTGAACATAATACAAAGATACAAATAGCGACGGTACTGGAAGACGAACGTAAAAAACTGGCAAAAAAGAAAAGAAAAATAACTTCATAGACAATTTAAAATCCCAAACCTCGGCTGAAAGCTGAAGCTCAATTCTTTCCTTTCAATATTTTGGCATGTTTACGCTATTGTTTTCTGCTCGCACTGCAGACGGCGCTACACGGCGCCGTTGAGGTAGGCTTCAAAGAGGATTGCCTCTCAGCCCGCAGTGTAAGCAACGAAACAACAGACAATGCAACGCTATTTATCTTGTGCCTGTGTGTGAGTGCCTGTCTTTGTGCGAATGTTTCACCGAGAGATAGGCCGCTTGTGCGAGCACTGAGGTTTTCAGAGAGGTTCCGTCGGGTGCCGCAAAGTTTTGCAAATGTAATTGTAATTGTGCCTGAAATGTTGCAATTACTGACACTAGAAAGTAATTAAGTTACAATTACAATTCTTTTTAGCCGAAAGTAATTAATTATAATTACAAATTACCAAGAACAGTAATTAAATTACAGTAATTCAATTACTGTAATTAGTTACTACCCAAGTATGGTGCTGCGGGTGTTCATAAACGGCTTCTCGACTGCACGCGGGTCCAATGAACCAAAATGAACAGCTAACAGCATGGGAATCTGTAGCAACGGTAGTACTCACCTGGGGAATGACGCTCGAAGCGGCGTGTGTCCGTCGGCACTCCCGTCGAAAAAGGCGAAATAAAGACAAATACTATATATATGCAAGAAATATAGCGCGCAGAAGAGGATAGAAACACTTAAAGGGGCCCTGCAATCATAATTAAGCGTCTACCTTTTTTGCGGTTTCCACGTCTCTTGGGGTTCGGGCAAGCCAGCGGGCACGGAGAGAGTCACTAAATATCAGTGCGTCATATTTTAACCGGACGACGCGGAAACCTCCTCCACCGACGGGGGCGATCCGCGGTACCGAAAGCGCGCATAATGTGACGTCTTAGGTCCTGGGCTTACTACTGGTCAGAGCCGCTAAAAGCTTCTTTTTAGTCGAAATACAAAATATAAGTGGCGCGAACCGTTTCAATTATTTATAAAAGTAGTTTTTGTTCAGTATTTGAGATCAGAAAAGAAACAAATGCAGTTTATAAAGTACGGAAACAAGAAATGATCCGTCGACATACCCGCCACCAATCGGTGGAAAAGGCGGCGCCTACTAGAAAGGAGTAGTGGGATCAGGCGCCGACACGGAAAGGTCCCGGATGTACGCGGCGGCGCTGCGGCCGTAGGGACCGAAGGACCCGGGCCGGCTCTGAGCGTTCCCGGGCGTCTTCGGTGAGCAGCTTTGTCTTGCGGTTTGGCTGTTTCGCGGCATGGCAGCGCGAAGTGGCTCCCATTCTGAACTGATCTTTACCCCGTGTTTGCTGTCGTTTGTGGCCATTGAAGTGTCATGCCGAATTTGTGTTTAATCGCGCAGCAAATGCAATGAGAGCCGCTCTAGCTGCCCGCTACATACAGCCTATCCAGAACACGCTTTAGTGGCGCCCTCTCGCGCCGTCGACACGGAGTACGGCAGCCGTGAGCGCTCGCTCAGCTCACCACCCCTCGTCTAGTTCACGGCCACTGAAGCAACCAAGGACGTCATGAAGGAGGTTATTTTTTGCTTGTTTTTGTAATTTTAATTTGCCTATAACTTCTAAAATAAATCGGAATTCGAGAAAAGAAAAGTGTCATTAAGAGGGCGCGGTACCTCTATTTATTCGTCCGTTTCAGGCGCCAGATGGCGCGCAGCTCGCGACATGGTTGAACGCGCGAATTCTAGATGGCGCCAGTATCGGAGTGAGAAAAGGCCCGCGGTAGCCGCTGCGTGAAATAGATCCCCGAAATGTGTCGTGTGACGCTGTTCTCCGGCGGATGAAGTTTCTCCCTCCCTCGCGCGCGCTTGGTATGTCTCTTGTCAGTCAGCTCAGTGTGGCCGGGTCCGGCCTCTGCGCTGTGTGATGCAGTGCGTGGCGCTCGTTTTTGTTCGGAGGTGGGAATAAAAATGTCGGTCCTCTTTTTTACGACGCTCGTTTTTATAGCTTGGGTTTTTATTTCAAATGACGTACAGTACCGCCTTTTCGAAATCGTATACTTTGCGGTGAGCGATTGAGAGTCATGTTAGCATTTTATTTTGGTCAGCACTACACGTTGAATGAAGACCTTGGGCGGCGGCGTAAACATGTGTTGCTCCCCAAATTGTGTCCAAGGTGCGCAGTGACAAATGGAAATGATATTGAAGGCGTGCGACCGTCGGTTGGTAATTGCGTGCGTTAGATTCACCTGTTCAGTCTAACCATTTTTGCCAATGTCTTATCTGTTTCGACAAATGATATGGTCGAGTCTATTGATAACCTTAGGTAGACTGCACTTACGGAGTGTGCGGGCTTCAGATAAATTTGCTTCGTTTGTGTGAATTAATAATTGTTTTCTCTTTTCCGTACTCGGTGCTATGCAAAAATCGCTGAGATGTTATGGTAGCGTTGTGTGGCGGCGTTTTGCACGCTGACTCGCTGTTGCGTTCTCTGTGCACAGCACGTGTTCAGATGGAATGTGTCAAATCGTATTTCCGATCGATATGATAGATTTAATTTGCTACAGTGTTAATAATATTTTCCTGATTTAAACTGGTCCCCCCCCCCCCCGGTCTGAGCCTAAGTTCAAATTCGAGAGTGCAGACGGACTTCGCGTCGTAACAGCCGTAATGCGCAGAAAGAAATTAGTACAATGAAAGAAAACAAAAGGATACGAGGCGGCTCGGTGTTATAGAAGTAATGAGTGTACAAAAGATGCCATCGTACGTTTTCTTTTTCTTGTTGAACGTTCTGCATCGTTGTGAAACGCTCAAGGTACCAGCTAAGACAACGATCTGGCGTGAAATTTCGTCGAGCGGAAAACGAGCGTCACTTTCGCCATGTGCTTTCATTTCGATATGGCGCAAAATGTGCGCGAAATGGTAGCAGGTAAGAGAGCAAAATTTAGATGTTGGGTTTGGAAAACCGCCAGACTCAACCGTGTTGGGGCCACCTCTCGCGAGTCAATACGTCAAAGGTATTGCCCATCGAACTGTACGTGTGAGTTATCCATTTGAGCGAAACCTTGATTTCGCAAAACTATTGTGCGTTGGAAATATGCATCGTGTTAATCAGCTATAACTATACCCTATCTGAGTAGCTGCGCGCAGTACTTGGAAGCCACGAGCGAGAAATAAATTAAAGTTGCTTTTGTAGGACAATCGAGACGTGGAGACCCATAAAAGAGAGTCCCGAAAAGAAGAGAGCTCCCCCTTCCCCTTCTCTTCAAGTGTTGGGTTACGCTCTCAATCATGTCCCTTTGGTAACACTGCGTGCACCCGAAATCGCCTTCTTCACGGAAAAACACGGTGGCCTTCAGAATCGAGGGGTGCTACGCGAAAACGAGCGACATGTCACGGGAAGGAAGGCGAGGTTCCACGGGCTTTGAAAATGCTCCTGACCGCAAAAACAACAAACCTTTTTTCTTCTTTTTTGTCGAAGAACAATTTTTTATTCTTTTTTTTTCGTCCACCTTGATACCGCATCAAGGCAAGCACTAACATAAACAAAAAATAAAAATAGTACGCATACAACGACAATGAACCCACTGGGACCCGAGTCAAGGCAAGAACAACCAACTACTAAAAGGAAAAAAGAAATTAGTACGCACACATAGACAGGGCGCATCCATCGAAAAGCCACAAAGGAGGAAAACAATCGGGGCCTAAACACCCCCCCCCCCGTTTTTTTCCCCGCCCCCAAAAAAAAGAAAAAAACAGAAAAGCTTTTTGGACGACCGCGGTCGCCCAAGCGATGACCTTGGAAGAGTATGCGATTGTAGCACGTTTGTCCCGCGGCAGTTCCCCTGTACAAGCCATCGAGACGGAGGGGCCCGCAGACTGGGGGTGCCCCCAACAAAGGCACACTACTTGGGCGTAAAACGCGTTCTCTTCTTTTTTTTTTTTTGTTTGTTTTGTTTTTTCAGTTTGGGGAAAAGGGCTAAAAGCTATTTTCGTTTCTTTCTCACTTTATTTTCTTCTGGTGGGTGCGTGTCGGTTCATAGAACAACTTCTTCCATCATAAAAATTAAAAAAAAACGCACGAGAAGAATGAGAATAAGAAAATTAGTTGACAACTTGGACTCCGTTCTCTCATTCTTGCGGAGAAATCCCTTTTGTAGGAATACACTATTGCTTCGCCGAAAGTCACAAGTTGCAAATATTCTACAACGTGCGCTCTAACACATCGCTTGCCTAAACAGCCGCAGTCGTCATATGAGTTCCGCATTAGAGGGGGCAGACTCTCGTGTTAGTCGTTGATGACAACGTCCATTGGAGACGCCCTCGTTAGGAGAAATCTTTTTACTTGTGAAGTTCACAATCTGCGCCCGTCCGGCCAAATTGGGCAAGTTGGGGTACGCTCACTGCAGACGCACAACAAAAGGGGGCCCTCTCGCAGGTGCCCCTATCTACAGATCTCACCCCTCCCTGAACTGGTCACTTCGGCGAGGGCAGGTGATCAGAGAATGTTTAGACTTGGGCTAAACTGTTCCAAGCTCCCACACAAGGACGGCCCTAGAAATACTTGCATGGCAGACAGGCCAAACGCCCCCTCTTTTTTAACCTAAATTCGTTCTTTTATTTTTGAGTATACGTGTCGTTGGAATGGTTTTCTATCCTAGCAATCGTCACACAGCAAAACCCAACTAAGTCAAAAACCGGGTCCACTCTCGTGGGCACGTAAGCAAAAACACGTGTCTTAATCCGATGTACTTTCAAGCGTTTCGGCTGCGTGTAGCGCGTATAAACGTAAGGAAATGAGACGTCATTTCCCCATAACTTGGCAAACGAAGAAAACTAAAGCTTCTGTGAGGCAATGAGAGTGTTGGAGCGAGGTACGTGACAATGTACGGTGGTGGGTACTGTTCCTAAAAATAGCTGTCACGTGCTTTGCTCCGCGACTGATTCCCTCACAGCAGCTCTGACCTTTGAAGTTTGCCAATTACGGTGAAACGGAGTACAGACAAAACAAACAGGAAACGAGCTGCCAGCATACGCTAGTCATACTTCCAACAAAAAGGTTTAGTTTCTCCCCAAGTTGGACGACATTTGTCATGAATTTTTAGAGCTGCAAAGCTCTAAGTAACGAGTACTCAAGATTTTTTTTCTCTCGTGAGTTTGTGATTTTTACAATGCCTTGCAAGCAAAAAGATTTAAAAAAAACCGGTGTTTTCTCGAAATGGTGAAGTCATCCCAAGGGGGTTTAAAAGAACTCGTAAAGAAAACGCCGCAGCTGTGCATGCGCGCCGCCAGCCTTGTCTGCATAGTTCAAGGTCTTGTGACGGATTACGGAGCTCTATGCGGGTGCTTAGCGGGCGGCGGAAACGGTCTACTGAAACTCCCCAATGTGCGAAAGGAAACGGTGCGATCGATGCTGCATGGCAATTTTTGTTTGTAGACATTAAAAAAAAAGTATTTGTGTTCACTTCGCACTGCACCTTTTAGCACGGAAGTTCCTCTTTGGTTGTGATGTCTTTACTTTCTTAAAAAAATAAAAATATAGTTATTTAAATTACCGAATTACAAAAACGTCGATATTGCATAATTGCTTTCAGTACTTGCATCGATTTTTGCTCCCATAGTGAGTAAGATCAGTTCAAAACATACCCGAAACGAAAAGGGGGTATGGGTATTTTCTGAGGTGTTACGTTCTTAGGGGATCCGGACGTTTCGGTGTAGGACGTTTCGGTGCGGTCTTTTATGGTGCACGGACATTTCAGTGCACGATCAATCAAAATCTCAAAATTGATTTTTTTTTTTAAGGAAATAAGCATTATTTTAGGGAGAAGTGATTTTTTTCGCATTTTATGAACTTGTAGGCTTGGTCATCTTTTTACGGTCACTTACTCATATACGATATAAGTGACTTTGTTAGGCGCAGCACCATCCTGCGGGAGGGCTGGATACTTTGGACGTTATGTTTATTTCACTGGTGTCTCTTTTTCAACGTAACTAGACGCATCACATAGTATTTACGCGTTGGGTCGATACAGGCGTTCTCGGCGCCTTCTGTAAAGGTGTGGGCTTTATTATTTGTAATGTGTGTAGGAAAGGCTCCAACAGCAAGAAAGTCCCACACCGAAAAGTCCGTGCACCGAAAAGTCCGCACCGAAACATCCTACACCAAAAAGTCCTAGACCCCTTTCTTAGCAGATTAACTTTTAGGTAGTGCTATTTTCATGCGTGTGTACTCGTTGTTTTGAGCTGCAGGGCATTTTAAAGTGGAAATCAAGAAGAAAATAAAACAGCATGATCCCCTTAGCTTTTCTAGACCAGATTAGCAGCACCCTTTGGCAAAAATGTGCCTTTGGCGGTTCCATCCACTGTCGGGCGTGAGAGACGGAGCTTGCGTACTCTCTCGGGAGCTGAAACAAAATATCTTGCGACACAAACCAAGTGTTCTAACAAAAAAGAAAAAAAAAGAAGAAAGAAGAAAAAAAAAAGGATCGCAAATCCTTTGAACAGACTGAAATAAGTGCATAATGTCGACCAAGCGACGACCATTGAGCACGGATGCGGCTGGTTGCAAGTTTTTGGACGGTTCGACCGTGGATTCGATCACATCAGAGCCTAAATACCTGTTCCTGCAGCCTCAGATCGCTCCGAAGAACCGACCACCGCCGCCACGGGACACACCGGGTCCCCTTTGCCGAGGAGCGTTGACAGCGAGATTCGCACGGTCGCGGCTTGAGGACCACCTTCGGTAATCTCGCAAACAAAACCATCCGGGTTGGAACACGATGGCTCGATTTCACCAGAAACCTCAACGTGCGAAGCTTCCACAGACGGTCGCTTCCGAGTATTCTCAATGTGGGACTTCAGAAGCTTTCGCTTGCCATAGGGAGCTTGCTTTCGACCCATGACGCCAGAGGCGAACGCAACACTTCAGAGCGACACAAATTCGAACGCACCAAACGCGAAGGGCAGCTGCGTTGAACTGCCCGTCACCGTCAGCCGTCAGCCGCTCTCGCTCTCGCCCGCGCGAAAGAAGATCGCGTATGAATACAAGACAAATGCGTGCACCAAGTCACACGGAGAAACTACTTGATCTCTCGTTCTTGCGGACAGAGACCGCCATCTAGCGGGAGGAGAACAAAATGCAAAACACAAAAAGAGTTGAAACTTGAGACCCAAAAATTGCTTTCGGAAATATCGCTGTAGTTCCGAAACGGATTAACCTAGACTTAATATTTTTATACCAATCGATTCCGTGATAAATTTTAGAGGCACTTGCGCAAACAGATCTCTTTTCTAAAAATTTGTAGATTATGTAAAACGTTGTTAAACCCAAAAGTGTCAAAACTGCCGTTTTGAGTCGATTTCACGATTTAAAAAAATATTTCTACTAAATACTGAGAGATATAATCTGCGCCAATGAATCAATTAAGTATTAATCTCTTTATCGTAAAAGTTTCAAGCAAATACAAAGAGCAGTTCTCATGTAGGAATTTTTCGAAAACGTCAAAAATCTACATGTATTCTCTATGGCGCTTGGAGGTACTATGCCCTCTTAAAGGGGCTGTGCAACGGTTTTAACGTTGAAAGAATTGCCATACTGCATTTTTTATATTGTTCATGCAAGCCCACGTGACCAAAAACGCGTCACCTTTCCCCGAAAAACTGCTATTCCGCTGCGTAATCGCAAAGCAAAAAACGAATTATTTGCCGATCTGCAGCGCCCGTGGCGGCTACGGGAACTAAAATGATGACGTCTCTGGAGGTACGCGGAAGTCAACAAACCCTGTCCCCCTCCGCTGCAGCACTCGCCGTCAGCCCCGTGACGAACCGTCCTTTGTGTCCATCGCTCACCGCGACCTTCGACGAGGCTAATCCTTTCTAAGTCGTCAATCGCGGAGGAAGCGGCAGGGTTTCTAAAGAGAGTGCCCAAGGGGAAACCACGTGAACCTCCAGAGTACGTCACTCGAAAGTCGCGTGGGGAGTTGAGAGGCACTGCGACCTTCGATTTGTTTCTTTTTTTTAAATAAGAACTAGCGCTCGGAAGAAAATGCGGTTTTCTGTTTTTCGTTCCATAGGTGACGCAGATTAATTTCCGCGGTTAATTGGCCAAAGTCTGAAAATTGTTGCACGGCCCCTTTAAGTTAATACGTTCAGTGCGCTCTAGGTTTGGTGCAAATAAAAAATTAGTAAAAAAGCCATTGCAGGGCCCCTTTAAAAGCAATAAAAAATACACTGGAGTAGATAGAAATAGGTAATAAAATCGAAAAACGGAGCGTTAAGAGGAGACAGGCGACAAGGCAGAGCGGCCAGGCCAGGGACAGTCTCTCCCACAATACCTCGCCCGCGGGCCGGGGCGTTTGGGGGATTTCGCAAAGGGGCTATTCAGAACTTTATGGATCTGGATCTAAAAAGACTGGAAATTTGAATTTCCAGTCTTCCAGCGTTTGTTCAATATTCACATAAATTGTGAATAAAATTAAAAAATGATAACCTTTCTGAAAATTTACACTGAAATGTGGACAGTTTACCGATTTTGCAATAATTGGAAAATCAGTTTAAAATGAAGGCCATCTTAATTTTTCTTCTACTTTTCACAGATCAAGGCTCATAATCTGTCCTATCAGGTGCTTCAAAAATGCTTTGCAATATATTTCTGTATTTTTTTTTTATTTTACAGAGCGCTGAATATACAGAATAGCCGTAACGGGATTCGAGAACGATAGGACGTTGCCGACTTCAAACAAGGGCAAGAAAGGGGTCGAAAAATGTTGGAAGTCTGTTAATTGAGAAAGCACTGCGACAGGATTTTGTGCAAAAATAAGAATTCATACAAAAGATTACAGGTGAGTTTGAAGCACAGTCAACAATTTCAATACAGATTTCTCCGATCAGTGAATTTCGGAGCCTACCCTTTGTAGGAGGCTGGCCTGCTGACGGCCAGGTTTAAATAGTGATAAGAAAGAATACATGTTTAAAGTGGTATAATTGAAACGAGTTCAATGAGTCAATAACTCGTGCACACATTCGGCGCTTGTCGCGTGCATTTTTTCTGTTGGACGCTGACCTGAGTTGGTCACGGCGTTCTCCTGGCACTCCGAGGAGGAACATTTTTTTCCCATTCTGCCTGTAGCGATCACTGTTCGTTTCTGCTGAGTGGCACTGCAAGCTTGCGACCTCGATCCGCTTTTCGCAGCCATAGGATACTTTCAAAAATATGTCTTTTCTGCGTCTACTGTTCTTGCTACAAACAGTTGTGGTTGCGAAGTGTCGGACCGCGTACACTGCCACAAGTGACAGGACTGAATGTGACGCACAACAGAAACATAGTCCCACTCCTTTGCTTTCATGTCCCTGAACGCTTTGACGTCAGCTTTTGGGAGGTGGATTAGTTTCACGTTCGGCTGTTTAGTGTTCAGTGGGGCAACCATCTCTGACGCCACTTGATCACCGACGTGGTGGGCTGACGGAGGTTGTACAACGTTGCCTGGTGCTTGACACGACCCCCGATTTTATCGCAGGCACTCTTGCCATGACTAGTTGCGGAAGAAATACACTTCGCTGACATGTACTTGTTGCTCTGCAGCTTGTGTGGTTGGTACTTGTTCTTAAAGTGGCTTGCTGCACCATCACTTACGTAGGTCACATGAGCATACCCAAATTTGATGTCACGGTTCTCCAAACCGTTGTCATATAAATTAAGGTTCAAACAATCTCTTTCAAATGCAGTTTCTTTTATTAATTTTTTTGCGTTGTGCTTTTGGGTTTATTGGCGCTCACAGGTGGCGCAGGTTCGGGTTCTGCCGCACCCCACCTCCCATATCATGTTACCGCCAAGGTTGTAGGCTGATCTGTTTGCAAAGTCGCTCCGGTTGCTTCCTTTACGTCTACGAAACGCTACACGCCGTCTCGTAGACGGCGTGTAGCGTCTCAAAGTCACTACGAGTCTTGTTTGGTACCAAGTGATTGGAAGGTGGGCAAGGTGGTTCCTTTATTTAAATCTCAGGGGTGTGCCATCTGCGCCACTTGCACCATTATGATACGAACCCAGTTTTCTGTGCCTAGTTGCGCCAAAAAACGCGAAATCGGTCGAAATTGCGCCACACTGCACCAAAGTTACTCAAAAACAAAAAAAAATCTTTGCGGCGACGCTAGATTTAACGGAAAACGAGAGCTTGGTTGGCAACATTCAATCTCGTCGTCGTAAAGTACACTGCACGGGTACAGGTGGCGCAAGCAACCGCCGGATTCGAAGATTTCAGCTGTAGTACCCTTCTATACCCATGATACGTGGTCTTTTCCCGATTTTCGTACTACTTTCCGCTGTCATTTGTGGCTGCATGCTACCGGTGCGCTGTCACGCGGTCTCGCTTTCTGGCCGCGGGAGGTACGACGCACAGGCTATCAAGATGAGCAAACCTAAGTATTTCTTTCGTTTTGAGAGTACACCTTTTCTTAAAGGGACACTGACAGGGTATTTACGCTCGCCGAGGTTTTAGGTTGTACGTGACATATGAGAGCCCAACTACCCAGAACAGAATTTGCGGCTCGAAATTCGGTTTCTTTCCGCCCGAAAACCGCCGATCGAGAACTGGTCGGTTTGAGTCGCGCTCACTCTTTTCTGTGGTCACGGGCCGTTTTCTAAGGTTTCGACGCAACCACCAAATTTAATCAAAGTCGTGGGTCATTGAAGGCACACAGTCAATATTAAAAATTAAAAAAAAAAATGAAACTTATTTTTTGTGGTTTCCAAAAAGCTGCAAATACGTTGATTGAAAAAGAAAGGTAGCACAGACAACCGGAAGCATTCTGTGCGTTCACTGCATTATTCTCAACATGGCGTCGTTTCGCGTATCGTGGGACTTGCGGATGGCATCAAACGACGGGCGTTGGACCTCTACTTCAGAACTGTCGTTTGCGGTACCGGCGAATTCTGACTTCCTTCGAAAGAGATATTTTGGACCAATCAAAAGAACTGATATTCAACCCGAATGATGTGCCCGACCAGCAAGCCGATTGCTTGAAGACGTCGCCGAGCCGTCGTCCTTTCTCATGGCTGAAAACATCGCTCGCTTAAACGTCGAGCACGAAGTGTGTACTTCAAGTTGAATACTGCACACGTACGGTTTCTTTACGAGGTGCGAACGTGGCCTATGTGTGGTGCTGCCCGACTTCGAGCAGGGAGTGCATGAACTGAAGGGAAATCGGCAGCAAACTTCCGACCTACAGTCTACCCGCTGCATTACTACGCACGAGAGAGTTCCTTCAGTAGCTCAGTGGAAAGACGTCCGCTTCACACGCAGCGGGTACGGGTTCGATCCCTCGTGTGGGTGTACCATTTGTTTTTTTTTCCAGCATTTTGCGATGTTTACATTTCTTTTTTTTACAATTATCACTGAAAAAACCAATGTTGTGGACGATACGTCGCTGAACTAAATGGTATGGGATTCCATTTTTGACACCTGCGAACTCAATGTACCGTATTTACTCGCACAATGAACGCACTCGCGTAATGAACGCACCCCCCAAGTCGGCTCTCAAAATTTCGACTTTTTTTTTTCACTCGCGTAATAAACGCACCCCCAACTCGGACGTCAAAATTTTGACCCCCTCCCTCCACGCGCGCGAAATGAACGCACTTTTCTATCCTGGTGCAGCGAGGTCGCGAATGCATGGGCAGCGTGAGCGAACAAAACGCCTTGTAAAAGGCGTTAAAAAAATAAAAAAGATCCAACGAAAGCAAAAAAAAAGCATAAAAAGATTTTTTTTTTTTGCACAGCGCAGTTTGGATTTTGGGTTGCGCGCGGCGCGCAAGGAGTTAAGAAAGAGAAGCGGAGAAGCCCTCGCCTCAGCAAAGCGAAACAAAACAGCTTGCAAAAGGCGGCAAAAAAAAAAAAATCCACAAAACCAAGAAAACAAAAAAAAAGCTTTTTTTGTTTTTTTTTTTGCACAGCGCAGTTTGGTTTTGGGGTCGCGCGCGCGCGCAAGAAGATAGGAAAGAGAAGCGGTGAAGCCCTCGCCTAAGCAAAGCAAAACAGCTTGCGAAAGACGGCAAAAAAAAAAAATCCACGGAATTAAGAGAAAAGAAAAAACATAAAGAGGAGCTTTTTTTTTCTTTTTTCGCACGACGCAGTTTGGTTCCAGGGTCGCGCGCCGCGCAAGGAGATGAGAGATAAGAAAGAAAAGCAGAGAAGCCCTCGCCCAAGCAAAGCGCACATAATGAAGATCCTGCCCTCGCCTCCTCGTCGCACTTTGGAAAGAGAAGCGAGAAGCCCTCGAAATGAACACACTTTTCTATCCTGGTGCAGCGAGGTCGCGAAAGCATGGGCAGCGTGGGCAAACAAAACAACTTGCGAAAGGCGGGGGAAGAGAAAACAAACACGGAAGCAAGAAAAAAAAAACATGGAGAGGGGCATTTTTTTTTTTTGCGCATCGCAGTTTGGCTTTGGAGTCGCCGCGCCGCGCGCAAAGAGATAAGAAGTTACGTCGATTTTTGCGGGATAAAAGGTCCGTTCATTATGCGAGTAAATACGGTAGTCACTTTCCACAAAATGCAAGGAGCATTGTCAGATCGGGTAGCGTCCGCTTTCCGAGGTTCCCGTTACTGTTCTACAGACATTGCAGCCAGCCATTGATTCCGACCCGTTGATCTTTTGGAAACTTGTGCACTCTGCCGCACAATGCCACTTTCAGATGCAGGATATGTGAGGCAACTCTTCACGCAACATCTTGGGAGTATTCTTTTTGGAGCCGATTACGGGAATTCACCACTGGCACTCACTACTAATTGCCAACACTTAAATGTACAAAACAACTCATCTTGAAGTACAGAACAGCGAGCGGAACAAACATAACTGCAAAAGGAATCGCACAACGAACGGATCCCACAATGCATTTCGTCTGCTACATGGGGAGAAAAAAAAAGTAAATAAAACCCGCACGAATTCGGTGTAGCCACGTGACTTCCGCCACTCACTCTTTCCTCTCCACTTCCCCGTGCGGTGCGGGAGTTTCGGTTTTGGTCCCAAGCAGTTGCCTTTTTTGGCTTTATTGAAAAAGATATGTGACGCTGTAGCAAAATATTAATTGGGTAGTACTCCGACACCATAATAAATCGCCTGACAAAAAAGGAAAAAAAAATTACACCATCTTCCCGAGGGGAACCATGGGGTGATGCGGAGCATCGTGTTGGTTCCGAGGAAAGAGTCAGTTGCGTGCTGACGTCGAGAGATGGCGCCACCGACTGCCCTAAGCGTTACCCCCTACGCGAGCCTTCGTCGCGGCTCGCGACGAGAAACTTGGAACGCTCGCCGTTTATTTTTTTTCACACTTGAAGGAGAGGAGACTAGAGGGAGGAGAGTTGCGCGTGCGCGCGCGGTGTGAGTAGAAGCGAACGCACGCGAAGTGCACGCAGCTGGTAGAGAGAGAGCGGAGAAAGTAACACGCAGCTGTTGGAGAGAGGGAAGGAGGAGAGTTGCGCATGCGTAGTGTGAGTGCGGATTACAAGGCTGGGGACATAAACCCCGAGCAAGAGATGCTCCGCATCTAAAAAAATTTCAGGGGTGTCAGTGTACCTTTAAAAGTGCTATTGAGCGCATCCATTGTGTAATTGTTCATTCGTGTCCGTAATCTCGTCAAAATGGACGCCGCCGTCGCCGTGAGTACTTTCGGTTATCACACACGTGCTTCCAGTGGGTGAGCAATCTAGTGAATCGGTCACACACCCATACTTAGCGTGCATGTGGTGCTCATTGTGTTTCTACCAATTCGCTTATTTACTAGGGGTGTGCGAATATTCGAAATTTTGAATACGAGATCGAATATTTTCCTTATTCGAAATGTATTCGATTTGAAAATTGCATATTCGGAAGTTCCCGATTATTCGGCCGGAGCCGAATATTCGTGAAAAACGGCGAATATTCGCACAACTCTACGAATATTCGAGCAAGTAACGAATAATCTGCTTTGCCACGTATTCCTCCATGAATATGTTTATTCACTGAGAAAAGCGTGCGATGCGTGCGTTATCGGTCTGCTCCGTTTCTATCTGTCCAATGGCAGCAAGACAGGATCAGTTTCGGTTTATTTTTCACTAAGCCCTTTGTTGTGTGGGGTTTTTGTAGCAATATGTGATGCAATAGACCGATCTCACCAGCCAGTTTGACTACGCCACTGCTGCCGCAAAGGATCGAGGGAACTTTAGACTTTTTGCACGTGCGACAACCTCGCTGGAGCACTGCGTGTGGTAAAGCACGAGGATGCACGAGTCCTCGCGTGCACGGCCTTCTGCCTCCAGAGAACTAAAGTTATGGCGGCGCCACGCATGCGCCGAACGCTTAGTCAGATCGGTCTATTGCGCGTTTTATCAATTGATACAATAAAATAAACCTCGAGAGTGAAATATAAATATAAAATAAATCTCGAGATTGTTATCTAATGTAAATGTTTGAAAATTAATGCAAAGAAAAAAAAAAGCTAGGAGGAGCAGAACTTTTTATCGCCATCGACAACAACTGTCACTCCTAGAGTGCCGTTCCATACACACGCGCGCTTTTGCTTGAGTGGTGACATCTCAGCCATTTTCACGCCCAATCGTTTTTTTATGCATATTGAAGTGCGCGCAATACGGTGTCACTCAGCTCGAGCGCGCAGCTTTGGCTAATGCATAGACGCCATTTTATCGCCCAAGTCACGCACCGAGTGCGCGAGAGCGTCACGCGCTGGCACATTCAGTGCAACAATGAATGTCTTCACCCTGAGACAGACAGACATGTAGGCACCTCTAGTCCGCTCCCACGCCGACGCAACAAAGGCGTAATTAGAATAATGATTTAAATATAACGAAATAATTATTCCACTACTACCTCTTGAGTAATCGAAAGAGTAGGCGAAATATCTTTTGTGACTAGAGAAATTAAATTAGTAAAGAGTATCTCGAGGTCATCAAAAGCGTAATGATAATGTAAATTAAGTTTATTTTCAAGTACGATGGGTCAATAAGTGTTCAAAATAGTATTTCTAATGTCAAAAACAGATCATAAGATAAGTGAATATTTAGTTCACTTAGTATTTAAAGTCAAATGTGGTGTAACCTCAATTAAACAAAAGGGTAATCGCTGGGAATATTATAATATCTATATGAGTCAAAGTAATAAAACTGAGCGCGTTCCCAATCGGGTTCATTTAGTTCCAATTGGGTGATTACTTTCCCGAAGTAAACAAAACAGTGGTAAATAGGTTAATTAGACTGTATTATAACTCGTTGGGGGAAAAGTTACTTGAAGTAATACAAAGTTATTTACATTATCAATTCATTTCATAATTAATAAATTGGTTGTATAATGATTCAAAGTAATCGAAAGTCAGCAAAATGTTTATTAGTGCAGTTATAAAGTTTATTGGGTCAATAGTAATTAAATGCAATCAAGAGAACAATCACAATGTTAATAGAGCTCAAAATATTTGAATTGGTTAAATATTATCTCAAAATAGTTAAGAGTCATCAGAATCAATTAAGCCGAATTAAAATACATCGCTTTAATCTAACTCGAAGTAATCAAATGAGTAATAGCAATCAGAATTGACCTCTACATATAATATTGATTGTGGTATAATACCTCAAAGTAATTAAGCACATCTCCGATGTGTCAATTGAGCCGATTTAAACACCATTGAGTTAATGGTAACTAAAAAATTTAGAGAAATCATCATGTCAAATACATTCACAATAAATAAATTGGTAGAATATTATCTCAATGTAACTAAAAATATTATTCAGAATGTCAACAAGACCGAATTAAAGTCAATTTGATCAATAGTAACTCAAAAGAATCAAAAGAACAATATAAATGTTAATTTAGCTCATAATAGATCAATTTGTAGTATGAGAACTCGAAGTAATAAAAAAGTCACCGAATTAGGCCAAATTAAAGATTATTGTGCCAAAATTAAATATAAATAATCAAAAGAGTAATTATAATGTCAATTGAGCTGATAATAAATAAATTGGTTGAATATTACCATCAACTAATCAAGGGTCATCACGATATCAATTAGGCGTAATTAAAGTACGCTCGGTCAAAAGTAACTCGAAGTAATCGGAGGAGAAGTAGTAATGCGAATTGAGCTCATAGTATCAATTGGACGTGTAACGTGATGGCCAAGAAGCGACAGCGTTCGGTCTTAGGCTACCATTTTATCTTCATCCGCGTTCCCCTGGCAAGCGCTCCCAGAGCGCGCTTCTTCTTCGCCGTGCGATACCAGCGATCATCACACTGTCCCCCTTCACGAGGAAGTTGCCGTCCTGGCACTAGGCTTCTCACGCTAGGGGCACTCAATCGCGATACCGCGCGGGTCGACTCAATGTTTCTCGTGGCCGAAGAACGTATCGCTCTTTTGGCTCTGCCTGCTGTTGCACATCTACAGTCAGGTCCGTTGGAGTGACGTCATCAGGGGGCAAAGGAACAACCACTGGAAGTTGATCGTCAGTCCAGGAGTTCGGCATCGTTCCCTGGCGGCGCATTGTGCTGGCCTCCGTCAGTGCCCTGGTCCCCGTTTTCCTCCACTTGGTCTTCAACGTGAAGCTCGTTGTCGAGGATGTCTAACAGTGGTGGGTTCTCAAGAGCGTCGGCCAGGTTCGGATCCTTGGCTGATTGTACCGGTGGTAGACTTGCGACCGCATCGACGTACAGATCATCACCTTCAAAGCCTATTATGTCTGGGTAGTCTGGGACGTACAGATCATCACCTTCAATGCCTATTATGTCTGGGTAGTCGGGGACTGCTGGGTGAGTAGGAGTCGGGTCATTATCTTCGTTTTCTGCTATGATTATGTCGGGGAAGTCTTTGAGTGCTGGTGCAGGTAAAGGCAAGTTGTTATCCGTGACGTGTGATAACGTCGCGGCAGGCAACAAGACTGGCTCTTTCCCATCGGCTCTCCGCTTCAAGCGGTTGTGGTGTACAGCCCACCGCTTCCTTTTTTCTGTTTCTTCCTAGATTCTGTACACGTTGTTAGGTAGCTTCTTGAGGACTACATATGGACCCAACCATGGCAAATATAACTTCGAGGACTGTCCTCGCGGCACAGCGGGAGAAAGCAGAAGAACTCTGTCGCCAGGTTCGTAGTCTTCTTCTCAGGTCGTGCTGTCGTAGTGGCGCTTCTGTGCATCCTTTGCTTTCATGTCGTCAACGATTGCGTGGTCGCGAGCCTTTTGTAATGTTGTCAGTAGACGCGATGCGTGTTGTTCGTAACCGGGCGTCGACACCATGTTAGTGTGGACGTGCACGTCGAGCAGCATGTCAGCTGGGATATTCATGTTTCTACCGAAGAGCAGATAATGAGGACTATAACCAGTTGATTCATGCACGCTCGAGCGATAGGACATCATGACGGAGAGCGAGCGGCGGGTTGTACGCCACAACCGTTTGAAGCGGGTAGCCGATGGGAAGGAGCCAGTCTTGTTGCCCGCCAAGACGTTATCGCATGTCACGGATAACGACCTGCCTTTACCTGCACCAGCACTCACAGAGAGAGCTTGATGTCGCAGTCAGTCTGTGTCATTGACGTACGCACTCAAACTCTTCATCAGCATGCGATTGAATCGCTCAACCAATCCCTCCGACTGGGGTGGTAAGGGGAGGTCTTTGTCTTTCGGATGCCAAAAATTGAGCAGATTTCTTGAAAGTCGTTGCTTTCGAAAGTTCTGCCTTGGTCGGTCGTGTAGTGCTGACGGTATCCCGCAGCGACTGAAGAAGTTGTGGACAAGGCTTGACTCCAGTCGGCTACACTTGTGTAGCCGACTGGAAACCAAAAGAAGACTTTCATGCGGCATTTTTAGTGTCTTGGCGCACCCAAGACCAAGCTCAGCGCTAGCCCGGTATCCATGTCTCGGGGATCACGGGAGTTGACATGAACGGGGGTTGACTCTGGTGTATTTGCCCACATGAGGCAGCCGTCGACGAGCCTTAGCTTCTGCCGGATGCGGAAGAGCACTCCCGCGCTGCATCGACGAATCTCTCCTGCCGGCGTGCCTGCGAGCAGGGCGTCGATGATGGTTGAGAAGCTGCGGGTGACGTCGTTGTTCTTCTCGCAGATCGGTCATGGTGAATGAAGACTGTGCAATCTTGCCTTGATATGTTGGCCTTCATTCGCCGGGGAAGGCAGTCGGGACAAAGGAATCTGCATTACCATGCTGCTTTCCCGGCCGATGCGAAACGATGAAGTCATACTCGCTGAGTTGTTCAATCCAGCAGGCGACTTGGCCTTCCGGTTCTTTGAAGCTGTGTAGCCATTGAAGCGCGCTGTGATCCGTCCTGCAGGTGAATCGCCGTCCAGGCAGGTAGTGCTCTAAATTAACGGACGAAATAAACCAGGGCTAGCATTTCTTTCCTAAACACACTGTAGCAGCGTTCCAGGCTTCGTGAGGTCACGATCGTCCTGAGGCGATTACCCTCTCCTTCCCATCCTGTACGTTGGATAGTACCGCGCCGATACCGTTTTCACTTGCGGCCGTGTCGAGGATAAAGGGTAGGTCGAAATTTAAAAAACGCCAGAACTAGAAAGTTCGTGAGGCGCTGTTTGAGCTTTTCGAAGGACTCTTGGCACTGTTGTTTCCAGACGAATTGAACTTGCTTCTCCAACAATTTGTGAAGCGGGGCCGCGATGCCTGGCAAAGTTTGCAGCTAATTTCCGGTAGTAAGAGGCAAGTTCAACGAACGAGCCAAGATCATCGACGCTTAAAGGCTGTGGCCACTTCGAGACCTTTTCTGTTTTCGTCTCGTCGGTCCCGATTTCCGTAGCCGAAATTTTGTGGCCCAAGTACGAAATGCTGTTGCTGAACAAACGGCACTTTGAGAGTTTCAACTTGAAACCTGCATCTCTCAACGGTCCTCAGAACTTGTCGAAGGTGCATGACATGATCGGCTTCCGTTTTGCTGAAGATGAAAAGATCGTCGAGATAGCAGAAGACAGAAGTCAATTTTTCCACGATCACTTGCATCAACCTTTTAAACGTCGCAGGAGCGTGACACAGCCCAAATGGAAGGACATTAAAGTTGAAAATTCCTTGATGTGTGGCAAACGCTGTTTTCTCTCGAGACCCCGTCAACATCTCCACCTGCCAATAACTTGATGCCAGATCGATGGTGCTGAAATATTTAGACCCCTTCAGGGCTTCGACAGTATCGTCGATCTTAGGCAGTGGATATGCGTCCTTTTGAGTGACCTCGTTCAGCCGACGGTAATCTACGCAGAAGCGCATGCTTCCGTCCTTCGTTTTACCAGAACGACCGGCGCAACTTACGGTCTGTTAAAAGGACGAATTACTCCCGTGTCCAGCATTTCATCTGCTTTCGCGGTCACAACTTCGCGGCTGTCTGGAGGTAAGCGGCGCGGAGCTTCTTTGATTGGGACTGCTGCACCAGTGTCGATCGAATACGTCGGAACTGACGTTCTTCCCAAGTCCCAATCACCTTGAGAAATTATTTCCTCAAAGTCAAGAAGCGTACCTTCGATGAGTCTTTGTTGATCACCCTGGAGGTGTTGTGACGCGGCAAGCTCATCTTGCAGCGAGGTGAGTGTCCATTTCTTTCTTTCGTCGCAGAGCATACGATGTCTCGTGCCGCCTGCGCATGCCTCTTGTCAAGTGGAGCAGCGGAGTACTCGAGAACTGTACCGCTTGAATGAAGGTGACCGGCTCTTCGGAAAGGTTGATGACACATACTGGTAGCTTAATCGGACACTGTCAAAACGCTCCAGGTGACTTCAGTATTCTTTTTCACGAGGAGATCCAGGCGAGGTTAGAGAAGCCCAGTACCGAACTCTGCCATATTCGGTGAAATGGTCCCGAGAACGATGGTTGCGGTCCGAAACGCGGGACCGAAACTGTGCCGCAGACGCAGCACGCTGGCCCGCCGACACCAAACGAAGTGTCAATGCCTTCACTAGTGCGTGAAAAGTGGCCTTGTCTTGGTCGGGAAGATGCTCGAAGACGCGGAAGACCCATCCTCGGAGGCGTGTCGGCCGGTATACCAGCGTTTTGGCGTCGTCCCAACCGTTGGCTGCCGCGCAAGCGAGAAGAGCTTGCCCATGATTCAAAGCCTCCCTCACCGGTGAAGACGTCCGGGAGAACGGTGGTGTACAGGTTCGGTGGCCATCCCACCGCTGCCACCAGTTGTAACGTGATGGCCAACAAGCGACAGCGTTCGGTCTTAGGCTACCATTTTATCTCCATCCGCGTTCCCCTGGCACGCGCTCCCAGAAGCGCGCTTCTTCTTCGCCGTGTCGATACCAGCGATCATCACAGACGTATATTAAAGGAAGAAAGCGAAAGAGTAACCAAAATATCAATTGGATAAAAGTAGCCCGAATTAATTAAGAGAGTAAAAATGATCTTAATAGAGCTCGAAATCGATGAATTGGTGGTATAGTAACTCAAAGTGATTAAGAGAGTCACTAAAATGTCAGTCAGGCCGAATTGAGCGCATTTAGTCCATTGAGCCAATTGTAACTATTAACTAAAAGAGTAACCATAACGTCGATTGAGCTCATAATAAAACATTTTGTTAAATATTAGGTCAAAATAACGAAAATATTAATCACAATGTCAACTAGACCAAATTAAAGTCAATCAGGTCATTAGTAACCGAAAGTAATAAAGAGTAACATCAATGTTAATTTAGCTCGTAACAGACCAATTCGTGGTATCATAATTCGAAGTAATACAAATAACCGAAATGTCGATTAGGCCGAAATAAATTCTATAGGGTCAATAGTAATTCTCAAAGTAACCCAAAGAGTAATCATAACGTCAATTAAGCCCATAATAATGCAACTGGGTGAATATTAGCTCAACGTTATCGAAATAGTCACAACACGTCAATTAGGCCTAATCAAACTTTATTGGGTCAATAGTGGGTCGAAGTAACCAAGAGTCATCATAATGGGAACTGAGCTCAGCAATAAATCATTTTGTCTAGTAAAAAACGCGAAGTAATAACAATATAGAGTCCTGTGCAACTCAATAAGCTAGGACGAAGGAATAGGAAGGCCGGGAATGAAGGACGCAGGCGGAATGCTAACGCGAGGAAAAGGTTTCCCCCTCTTCTCTCCAGCGTTCCGTCTGCTTGCTCCCCCTCGGCAGTAAATCACTCGGTCGTATAAAATAACGCAAAGTAGCAACAAAATAGTGAGGGTCACAGTAACTCAAAGTAATCAAGATGGCAATAACGCTGATATAGATTGTGTTGTGTGACCAATATACTGTCTAAAAATAAAAACAAAGTTCTACAAAAGTGAAGTTAACTTACTGTCATTTGAGTGATTAATAACGAAGAGCAATGAAATGGTAATTCAAGTCTTAGGTGTACTTATATGAAGTGGCATTTGTCAATAATAATTCAAAGTAATCGACTGAGTAATGAAAAGGTTTGCTACTATCAACTTGTTTGCGTCAATAATAGCTATATAGCCAAAACTATTTACAACATCAAAGAGGTTCTACCAGTTTACATTTTTGTCAATAATTTCTCGAAGTAATCAAGAGAAACAAAAATATTTTGTTTACAACTTTTATGATGTAAACTGTGTTATTTATAGTTCGAAGTAATTAGAAGTGGAAGCCATACGTCAACTAAGGATTAAGCAAAAAATGATGACTTTAACCAAAAATTTAATAAATATTTACCCGTCGTTTCGATACTAGTTCGGTCAAAAAGGAGAACGTGAATCGATCTTCGGGCTCCTGCCCAGCCGCTACGTCTCGGGGCTGCGTGACGTCAGCAAATCTCCATACAACCATATGTGCATTTAAGCGACGCGTGTTCTTTCTGTCACTCACTCACTCGTGAACATGGAACCGAATGATCTCAAAACGACGGGTAAATGTTTATTAAATTCTTGGTTAGAGTCCCTACACTGACTAATATCTACTCCCAACCAGGCAGAGGGCTGCGAAGGTTCACCTTCAAGTCAACTAAAACTTTAGTAAAATCAGCTGTGTCAATATTAGCACGAAGTAGTCAAAACAGTAATCACAAATTTCAATATTACTTGTATCATATGAATTGATTCAATCATACGTCGAAGTAATAAGAAAGAGTGAACAAAACATTTATTCAATTTAAATATAAAGTGGAGTGATCCACAATATGTCGAGGTTACAAAAAGAGTAATCAACATGAGATGCAAAATCTCGTCAATCGTACGACTAGTACACTCGAAGTAATCGAGTCATTAAAATATTAGTCCTCCCCGACAGAATCTAGAATCATAAACAATTATTGTGTAAGGGAAACACGACCGCAAAAGACGAGTGCGTGTTTATATATTGGATTAATTGACAAAACTTATGACTAAATTGGGCAGCGCTTTGATCAAATTTGATGGCGCTTGAATTACATTGGGTGGCACTTGGATAAACTTATTGGTCATTTGGATTAAAATTAACGGGAAAGCGAAGTTATTATCCGCAACATTTTCCTCAAGATAATGATTTAGGAAAGTGAAATCCGAAGGACATTCATATATCTTCAAGTTCACACGTGATAGCCTTTAAGGACGCACAAAGATTTCCGCCAGCACCATACCTTAGCCATTCCCGTGAAAACAGTTGTGTGCGGAGCATCGCATGCCAACTTGCGTTACTGTTGCGTCTAGTAAAATTTGCAACTCCATAAGGATTAATTTGCGAAACATAAGCTCACATGTTAGGCATTTTTTTTAAAACCTACCCGTTTATATTTACAAAGTCGCTATTTCAACGGTCCAGCAACAGCAACAAGGAGAAAAAACGAGTTCGTGTCAATACCTCAGTATATTTTTGACAGCACCAAAGCTTACAAACTAATAGAAATTGGACCCGAATATGGTTCTTTCATTACCGCCCACCCCCTTCCACACACACACACAACATTTTTTTCTTAATTTAGAGATTAACGCACGATGAAAGGACTTTCGGATATTTCTGTTTCTTTTTTGTCTTTAGTGCTCACATAAAACTTCACCTCGCAAATAGGAGCTCGGGTTCTTGCAAAGACAAGAGCAACTCCGAGAGCTAATCAAAGCAGCGGGCTTCGTGAAAACTCGGCTTCGGAGCAAGTTTTGAAATTTTAAACCCCTCATAATAACTTCGGTTGCCGTTTTCCTCCTCGTTCTGTTTTCGGGCCACGAAGGATAAATAGGTTATTATTTATTTGAGATAAATAAAAGAACAACCCATTGTGAGCTGTTTCTTTGTAGAACGTTAGTGAGATGAAAGTGGCTTGACCTACTACATCTGGCCACCTTCATTCAGACTTGGGAAGTGATCCGTTACTTTTTTCAAGTAATTTTTTATTTGCCACGTTACTTTTTTGCGGCACTTAGTTGTAATGAACTTCGTTACTAAATATTGGTAACGGAATACTTTAATTTATTACTTTTTTAAATATGAACAAAACACAGAAACCAATTCAGCAGCATAGCAATAGCGAGTTCAACAAAATAAAAAACATCGTTAAGAGGAAAACGTACGAAAAATAACCAAACACGATTTCGTGTTTGACCAGTCAATAGAACCACTAGAAAAAACGTGCAAGGCATACACAAATTTGCGAATAACAAAGATCACGACGACAGCGCCGAGAAGGCGGTGCGTCTTTCCATTGCTTTCCATTGTGTGTGTTTTTTTTTGCGTATCGCAATTGAAAAATAGTTTTGCAAAATATTTTTGCAACCATCAAATCTTTTTCTTTGTTTTCTTGATAAGTGTACGGGAAATGTAATGTGAAAGTAATTTGTAATGTAACGAGTAAAGTAATCCGTTACTTATCAGCGAATGTAATTTGTAGCGGTAGTACATTACATTTGATGTTCCGTAATTTCTAAGTGTAATCTATGACAATGTTCAAGTAACGAGCAAAAGTCTGACTTCGTTCATTCTAACACAAATTGCAGTCGCCGTTTTTCTTATCTTACCGGCAGCTTTCCGCTTTTTGTTATCCTCAGTTGCCTAACTTATACCCAGTTTTTAAATACTGACAACATCTAAAAGAAACTGCCAAACTAAGTATTCGTCTTTAAACCTGTCGAAGCCGAAGACGAGATTATGCATATGTTTCTTTTCAATCAATTTGATCTAACCTGGTATTTTTGTTGTCACCCATTTGCTGCAGAGAAGAAGCACTTCGAAACAATTATTATGCTGCCAGGAAACCCATTCCCCGTAATACAAAAAAACTAACTTTTATTTTCCTTAAATACGCGACCTAAATGAGAGCTACAAAGGGTGTTTGAATGGCGGCAACGATAACGCTTATACTTCCATTATAGGGACATGGTATCTGAGGGGCAGACACAATTCGGAACGACAAAGATCTCCACACGGAAGGCACGCATTCGATGTTAATTGGTAAATAACAGGCCCGCTCCAAGGGGAAAACAGGCTGGAGACGGACGAAACTACTGGGCAAAGCGGTACAGGCCGCCAAAGTTAGGCGCTGACATCTTAACCTTGCCGCGCGCGTGCATCATGCTCGTCGTGAGCCGCTGTCAACGCGGCGGCCATCTAGAATTCGCTCGCTCTCCGGAGAGAAACGGAGGAAGAGGAGGACAGGAGAGCGCAAGCGGGCGGCAGATCGCCGAGCTCTGATTGGAGGGATCAGTGGGATAGGCCCGAAAAGGCTGCGTGCCTTTCTCTCTGCTCGCTGTCTCCCTCCAAACTAGAGCGAAGAAAAACGTCGTCTGCTCCTAGTATAGGAGAATTAACCTTCGGAAATAAACGGATCTCACTAAACAATCTGCGCACGCGTGACGCCGCCTTAACTTCAGTAGTAGTAAGCATTTTATTGAAAAGGAAAACCTGAACAGTTGGCCTCTCCTAAAAATGGGGGCGAGTCAGTTCAGAGTTGAGGAATGGATTAGAGGAGGGACAGATTAAAAGAAAATAAAGAGAGAGATGAAGGACAAAGGGAAGGGGTGGATGACTGTCACTTGCTGTGCCTCTGCACTTAAGGTGGGGTACTTGTGGTTTATAGGCGGTCGAATAATTCTGTGTCTTCTAAGAATGTGAGGAGACGAGCGAATGATTTAGAAGCGGTCGCGGCCAGACCTGGGGGAAGGAGGAATTTCCTTTGTAGTGGCATGTGCGACGCCGGCGTACTGCAGGCTGTCGAAGAGGGATTTTTTTTCTTTTGCTAACGTCACGAAGTCTTAGAGGAGACGGTCAAAGCCATCAGGAGAATTGCAGGTTCGGCAGTGGGGGTCGACGGCAGTGTTTATGCGGTGGAGGGCTTTTGACGTGAAGGCACATCCAGTGCGAAGCTTGTGCAGCAAGGAGGCGCTGGCTCGTTGTAGCTTCGGTGGGACACGTACAGTCGGGAGCGAAAGTTTGCGCGGCACGGGAGCGCCAGCCGAAAAGACAGGCTGCGCCTTCTCACGGCGCATTGCCGCTCTCAAGAGTCACGCTTTGCGCATGCGCTTCCTTTCTTGTTCGCGGTCATGCTTATTTCGCTCGCTTCCTTCGACGCCCACGAGATAACAGGGACTGGCGCAAGAAGCAGCGAAATGTTATCTGTAGCATGCGCGAGCTCCGTCACACATCACGGTGGCTGAGGCAGACGCGCGGCATGATGGCTGCAATAGCAGCATCTTGCGGCGGTCCCGGTTATTTCGTGCACGTCGGGCGGAAACGAGCAAAAAAGACATGACATCGAGCACGAAAGGAAGCACATTCTCGAAGGGTGAATCTTGAGAGCGGCCGCTCGCCGTCAGAAGGCGCAACCAGTCATTTCGGCTGACGCTCCCGCGCCCCGTAAACTTTTGCCGTCGACTGTACAGCAGGTTTTCCGCCAGAATCCCTTGGGTCCGGGTGATGAAGGATTATTTCTCGATGTATAAGTAGTTTGACTTCGTGTATTTTAGGTACTGTTATTACTGGGACATCAACATCAAACTGCCTCGCTGCTGACTGTCGCCGCAGCGAGGCAGTCAGCAGCCTCGTTGCCTGAGATGCCGATGTGCGAAGGCCACCAATGAAAGGTTAACTGCCAGCCCTTTGTTCGTAAACTTCTCGCCACGTGCGCGACGAATCGAGCGTATTGCGGTGCGTCTTCAAGATGATCTATCTGTTGCAGCGCCATCCTAGCGTCTGAGGATTAACGCTTTGCCTCATTGAGGAGGTTGCTAAGAGAGTCAAGGGCAAGCCAAAGTGCCACAAGTTCGGCAGTCGTCGACGTAGTATAAAGACTTGCTTCCTGGACTCGGTAATGTTGAGCTCTGGAATACACACGGCAGCAGCAGACGACTTACGGCTATGAAGCACAAAGCCATCGGTGTATACCCGCAGCCAACCTGCGAAGGACGTTTTATATGGTCTTCAACAAGGCTCCGGACTACAGGTTGGGCTGTGTTCCGTTTACTTTTGAAGACGGGAACGCGCTCATTGATGTTTAGTGGTGGAGCGTATGGTGGTGGTGTCGTGTAGATAATGTTTGGGTCACCAACGAGTGCTCTGAATTGTGCTGCCAGATGTCAGCGGTGCGAGAGTGGACGCTGATAAAAACGCTTTAGGAGTGGACCTGTCGATTGACAAGATGACTGTCTCGCAATGCGACAAAGTGTCAGCTTCCTTCCGTGATTTTCAACGAGATTAATCCTGGCTTCCCCTAACGTTGGGGTATTTCGGGAGTATCTTGGTAGGCCCAAGAATAAACGAATTACGACACGTTGAAGAGTCTCTATAGCCGAAGATTGGGTGTTGCTGGTACGGACCAGCGGCAAGGCGTATTGTAGCAGTGAGAAGATGAGCCCTCTATAGAGCTGCATCATCATGGCCTGGGGTGTTCCCCACCGACTGCCCATAATCATTCTGATTTGCGTAGAGATGCCGGCGACACCTTGTGACTGTTTTCTTCACCCTGGGGCGCCAGGAGACGCGGTCGTCTAACAGGAACCCCAGCTAGGTGTATGTTCGGACTCTTGTCAGATCAGACCCATCGATGGTATAGATTCTGTTGATAGATGATCTGGCCGTCGGATGATATTGAAGGGCTGCGGTTCGGACATTGCCGTGGTTTTTCCAGGTATAGTGAGACTTCATATCTAGTGTGGCCTATGTAGAAGTGCTCGCATGGTGCTCCCCAGGCGAAGATGAGCTTGTCTGCCTTCGAAGTTCCAAGTCTTCCTACTTGAAATACCGGCGCTTTTTCCCGTAAAGCTGCGCAAAGGTCAGCCTCTGCGATCTCAGTGAATACGCCGCGAATGACTCCGACGTAAGCAGATGATGGAGGAGGTTCATACGTCATAACTTGAACCGCACCCAGGCTCTTGAGTCGGAGTAGGGCTTTTGTTGATTCCACATTACGTGTGTCATGGTCCAGCAGGCTGAGACGATAGTTCGGTCTAATCTGTATGATGCCATCAGAAACCACCTCCTCTAGTTTCTCTTTCAGGACCAAGGGTTTGAGGTTTTTTACAAGTTTTGTGGGATCAGTAGGCCTGAAAATGACGATGCGATTTGGAAGTGGTTGACTTATGATGGTTCACTGACTCAAATTAGAACCATGGCGTCTCTTCTTTGTCATTTGAGTCGTCCATTTGTCTTCATCGTTAGACACATCCATGGTAGAAGCAGCATCGTCAGTGATGGCCGCCTCACCACATTTGACGTCGGCCGATGCTGGCTTCGGTGCTTCATGGTGGCTCATATCCCTTGAACAACGAAAGGTGGAAACGGATCTTTGGAGTACCAAAGAAAGATACTCAGAAGAGTTCCGACCGGTACGCAGGCCGTTGATTGTCAAAAATACTACGATTTTTCTGGAGCGATGAGAACGATCGTCCTTCCGAAAGCGTCGTCGTCGTCGTTTTTCTTAACTTCAGTTCACGGGAAGCAGGTGAGAGAGCACGAGACAGCTCGCACCGCCCCCATTTCTTACTCACGCAGACCCGCAGGAAGTAGTCTCGCATGCAGAAACACCAAAGTTCCCTCAATGTATCGCGGCAGCGGCGGCGCAACGAGACAGGCTGGTGGGATCGGCCTATTTAAATGCCAGAGGCGAGTATAGCCGAAGGCAGTCAGCCTTTGCATCTACCCAACATCCGCTCCAACAAGAGCTTGGTTCTCTGACGTGCCTGCGCGTTCTCATTTTCTCCTCTCTCTCTCTCTCTCTCTAGCTTTTTTTTTTTTTTTAATAGTAGCTGAGAAAATGAGAATGGCAGTGCGAAGTTTCAACTGACCCAACTTTAGCGCGCTTCCTTCTTTAAAGAGGCGATGCAGCAATTTTTGTACTTTGCGCAAATACCGCTTAAAACGAATCCCTGACGTTAATGACCTATAAAACACGCGTTCGTTTTTCACCCCACGCAATAGAAGTCCCAGAAAAAAATCAAAGAAAAACGAGCAGCGTTCACCCACTCAACTCGCAGCCAGAACAAGCGGCCACGTGATCTGGAGCCGATTATATGCCGCCAATGTTGATCATTGCCACGCGCTGGGGTTGGCAAAGCACAGGACACGCGCTGAGTTCCCGACATTGTTATGGCTCGGCTATTGTCGTCGTTGCAGCGATTGGACACGGGCCACTACCCGAATGCTTCTCGAGCTAGTAATTATCACGAGCCCAAATCGAGTGCCCACGCAATGCTCGGGTCCAATCTATGAACCGCATTCAAATATCGTCACCGGAGGATACTGCGATACCCACGTTACGTCATCAAATTTTGCAAAGGAGAGATTGAATGAAAATGATCGCTTTTGTCCTTGAAATTACACCGCAACAATGGAGTTTCTTGGCCAGTGGCGTTGCGTGTGAGTATCCTTGAGTCCCACTAGTGCCAGTAAGCTCGTGTAAAGTGAAGAACATTCCAATTGAATATCGTTGCACAGCTCCTTTAAGTAGACCTTCGGTGTCTGGTGAGCCTAGAGCATGCACGCGCAGATAGAGCACGTCGGAAGGCCACGAGCTCGTGCTCGACGCGGGTCATTCTGAAGACACGCCCCTGCGGTTTCACTTTTCCAGTGACTATAATTGACGCTGCGGGAATCCACCATAGTCTGATAGCATAAAGCGCGAACCAAACCAACGCGTTTTTGTGAACGCGAAAGTCGTGCGTTTCCCGGAAATTGCGTATTTCGTGACGTTTTTGCTGTTTCCGGTGCACTTTCTGAGTCACAAGCGTGCGCGTTGGCTAAGACGGTGCGCTTTCGGGCGAGCGGAGAGCATATGCGCCCGACGGCGAAGAAACGCGGGGACGGTACTGGAGCCCTCCACCGATTGACCGGGAGAGAATATGGGAGAGGAGGGCCCTACTACGTCAGAGCGAGTTTTTGTGCGCGTTCAGAAAAAGTTGAAATCATCCAACTTTCTTATGCGCGCCCGGAAGCCGCAAGGAATCAGCGCGACGTCACGAAATACGCAATTTCCGGGAAGCTCACGACCTACGCGCG
>JAZHYW010019323.1:0-103251 GCA_037355805.1 Ixodes ricinus | reverse complement strand
TTCGGATTAGTAAAACATGCCTTATGAAGCAAAGTGAAAAATGATATCTATACTAAAACTGGTGTTATTAACTA
Source organism: Ixodes ricinus (assembly GCA_037355805.1). Lineage (NCBI taxonomy): Eukaryota > Metazoa > Arthropoda > Arachnida > Ixodida > Ixodidae > Ixodes > Ixodes ricinus. Next base: position 103,177 of record JAZHYW010019323.1, on the reverse strand, counting down.
TATCTTACTGTTATTTTCGGCTCTATGTTTTCCTCTGATTTGCACCCCCAGGTTGCTACCCATTTTGTCCCTTGTCAGGGACTTTTATAAAGGGTTGTGTTAAACCGTAAGGCATTTGTTTCACGCGCTGAACTCTAATGAACGAATTAAGGTTTTGGACGTGAAGTGCAAGAGGACGAACTAAATCGGCTACAATTTCGGGCGGTGTTACTGGTGTAACCTCTGCACTCCCCCGAAAATCCTACGCTGGGTGAAGCGCCTCAACCTGGACAGGAGACTACACACTTCACACATTACACACGAATATACTACTGTAAGATTATCTTTTATTCACTTAACAGTTTTACGATGGCAACCAGTCAGGCACAATATCGAGGCACTCATTCAAACTGTCAATTTGTGCTACACACTGAATAAATTCGAACGCAAAGTTTGTTGCTTTCACAGCATTTCGGACATCCGTTCGCTATATCTGCACACTATACAAACGCATAACTATAGTGATGACATACGGGACAAGGTCCTGCCACGAGCCCGGCAGGATTTTTTGACTCTCGTGAATAACTTAATTATTTTTCTCAACGTGCGTTGCAAGAAGTCCAAACAAATATTGCATCCTAACGGTCAATAAAAGCGTGTTTCGAAGTGTCCTACACATTGTACATTAAGCAGTCTTCTGTCCGTAAAAAAAAAAAAAATATTTTTTAACCATATTTTAGTTAGAAGGATGCCAGAATACAACACTACAATTGTTTGGCAGCTAGGCAGGACGCGCAACTTTTTAAGAGCGATATTATACGTCATGACCTGGGCTGTTCTGACAATTGTGCGATAAGTTGTTATTGGGTTAAAAACGCTACTGGGTCTGCACATAAATATTTTCTTGACACAATTCCAAGTAGATCTCTTAAAATTCTGTCAGTTAAAAAAGTGAAAAGCGTTAACATTTTTTTTATAACGTTACTCCACTAGCATTGGTGACTGGTGCCCTGGAGAAAAATCCCAAAAGTCGAAAGGTAGGATGCCGATCTAGTCAGGATAAACTCCCAAACGAGAGGAGTATCCCGACCTCTCAAAATTAAAACCGTGCTCCCAATTGGGGGATAAGAGGTGCGGGAACCCGATGCCGCAATCTAATATGCGACTAAAAATGCTGCCTCGTCGCTTTGATTCCCAATTGGGTTTCCTGATAAATACCGCGAATAGCGTGACGAACATTTGGATATTTCGCCTTGCACAGGGCATATCTTACAAGACGTACCAGAGAGTAGCCGCGAGAAATACGTTGGGTATGGTGGACCTTGTGAATATGGATACGTGTCGATGTGCCCAGCGCTTCGCGCCCCTGAACAAGATATGTTGCAACATCTAACCAATAGGTTGTGTCATTTCTAATATGCTGCCTACGCACTCCTAGGTATTTGGAAGGGGGTCTTTGTAGGGTGTCTTCGCTCAGCAACCGTGCCAAAAATATCAGCCCTTGTGCAGGTGTAGTGCAACTACGGTGGCGGCTTGGCACAAATCGCACGTAAATGCAACTGTGTAGACGACAGGTGGCTTGTATCTGCAAATATAGGGAATGTCGTCACCGTAGGCTAAATCTTGTTCTTTTGCACCAAACAAAGCGTAACGTTTCGCGCTCATACTTCGAACGATGCCTTGGCAAAAGGGCTCCTTGAGCAAAGCAAAAAATGAGAGAGACAGAGGGAATCCTTTCCAATTACTAAGGTGTTAACCAAGATGCTTTCGGACACTCTATTATCTAGTATTATTCTTGAATGTCACCTTTTCTACGGAAAGTTTACTTCTTGTAGAATTATTTTACCAGCAACATCATGCTTCCAAATTTCAATTGTGCCCTATACAAACACCATCAAACTCTTTTTCGTGATATATTGTAAGGACATCCTTCTGGTTCCTTTGGTAGGACAAAACTTTTAAAATTCTGCAAGCCTCGTGAATATTTTATATAGCCATTCCCGTAATTCTATATCTTCGTTACTTACTGAATAGATCCCTGATTAACCCATGTAGTATAGATGGCAATATCTTAGTAAATATTTTATGATCTAGAATGCACAGAGTGATAGGACGGTGTCCCGCGACATGGCAAATTCGGTTGTGGTTTTTATTTTTTAGGAATAAGACTGTGTTAGGAATAAGACTGTGTGGAAAAGGAGGGTGGCATTTCATTTAAATTGTACGTTTCTCAGAAAACTTCTTGCAAGTTTGGTATCTTGCTTATTTATGGGTGGTTTAGAAATGAGAAATATTACCGCCAGGGCCAAGCATTTTTTCTTTAGCAAATGAGTTAATAGAGTGTTTTTTTTTGTTTTGTTACACTCATGGACGCCTTCTAGACTATATAGCTTGTGTTCTCCTAATCGCATGTGCGGCTCTATCAGCTCCGAGGGGCGTTTTTTCTCGGGTCCGCCTCTCCTTTCTCCGAAGAGTGTGCGCTAATATTCAACAAACACATACTCGGTCTCCTGTTTATCGGTGGCCATCAAATTCTAATGTTCGATTTCTTAAGATATTGCCTTCGTCACGGCGTGGTGTTTTTAATATGCCATTGTTTATTTTTTTGAAGACTGCTTCCCAAGGAAGAAGCGCTTCGCTCGGGTGTGTACTTCACTTCCTGATAGCGCTTTTTTGATGCCGACTATCTAGTTGAGCTTTAACGTAAAAAATATATTTCGCCCATTGTACTGGAACAGTGTGATAGAGCTGGTGGGAAAGGCGCAGGTCATTCAGTAGTTTCTCTGTTTTGTTTATGGAAGAACACATTTTTTCTCTGTTTATGAAGCGGTGGATATATCGATTGCGAGTGGTTTCACTTATCCCTTGTAACGCTCCCAAAGCATACTATAGTGATGATAAAGATTCTGAATATTTTAAGAAGTTTCCGAGTGTCAGCTATATACGATTAGTCTTAAATGAGCTTGGAGTTAAGCTTTCAAATCTACCCATCGATGTACTTTAATTTAAAAAGAAAAAAAATTCGGCCAACTGTTAGAGACCATCCAGTCGTCTGAAAATAGTACTGGTTCGAAGGCATTTGTGCGCAATTTGCATATGAGCTCTAATTAGCAATGCACCCTACACTCACCGAGGGTGTAAATGTCATGGCCGACTCTAACCAAAAAAGATAAAACGTACACGAGAGAAAAAAAAAAAGATCATCGGCGTGAGTGTGATTGGCGTGGGAAATCGAGCCAGGTTGGGAAGTGCGAAAAGGCTGGACCTCCGTTGTCGGCCAGACCTCAAGAGGCCCAAACCAGTCTGCTGCATTCCACGGGGTCTCGGCGCCAATTCGTTCCGGACTGACTTCAGTTTGTTGGGGGCAGGAACAGTCTCCCAATCTGGCGCCCAGCAAGAACGCCGACACCCGCTAAATATCAATATCCGACCAACACCAAGAGAGACGTCAAGACCGAAGCGCTCTTCACTACCCGCCTCAATTCAACCCCATGGCAATCACACCAGCCTGCGGCCAATGATCTACAACAAACTCCGTGAGCTCAACCAAACCCCCACCCTCTCCAACTTGTATCTTTTGCGGTCATTTCTCATTCTTGATTGTATATATTTGTGCATTTATGCTTTTCTTAGTTTTTTTCTATCAACGAGTATTTTTCTTTCATCGATTCAACGGTCTCGTCAAGCGTATTAGCATCTGTAAGTCGCAAGATACACGCGACAATTTGACGTCCTCTTACAAATTGAAACATGTTTGGATCCTTGGTAGGGCCATGTTAAAAGAATACATTATATGGCGATGATAGAATTTGTAAAGTAGCTAGGAGCGCAACGAAATTATGTGCAACTATGGGTTTGAAGAGCAACAGGATCATAAGTGCGAAGAAAGGATTCGGGCACGCGAGGAAAACGTTTTTTGGAAAAAGAAAAGAGCTGCCGAGTACTTGGAATGAAGAGCGTGCTGGTATGGGTAAAATATAAATAACGGAAGGGCATAAAAGAGGACTGATTTAACCGAAAGAGCAGAAATGAAGAACGAGCACTTCACATCCGAGTATGGCTAGCCGAGGCCGAACCTCAAACTGCTTTTGGAGGTACCTCCAATAGCGACAATGATGGGAGGGCCAGAACGAGCAATCTTTGTCCTTGCAGGCTAATATAACCCTGTGGTAACAGCCGAGACGACATCGACACGTATTTAAAGCGATTCGAATGCATCGCTCGTAAAGAGAACTGACCAGTACCGATGTGGGCGACTGCTCGCAGCACTCATGGGAGAATTTCTCAAGGTATATATGGCATTATCACCAAAGTACTCCATGAGCAATGAAGCGACGAACAAAGCACTTCTTGAAATAATTCACTTCGCCTCAGAAAGATATCGCGAAAAATACAAAAATACAAAACCCAATAAAGGAGAGATGATGAGGCATTACGCTGTTCGTTTCCGCGGTTGTTTTGAGAGATAGCTGATAGTTGGTGGAACCCTTGCGTGATATGAAGCATTGCGAGGAAAAAAGATTTTGGAGGACAGTTTATTTTGCAATGTCACGCAAGGGCAGCCATCATCTTTAGTAAAAGAGGCTGCACGACGATCGGAAGAATGGTTAAGGCTGCAGATGGCCCAACAGCTAAACTACCTTTCATCACTCAAAAAAAGAGGCAAAGATTACTGCAATTCTCAACAAACAAACCAAATGCGGACGTATTTTTATTACTGAGATTGAAGACTTTCTTTTATGGACGCATGTAAAACGAGACTCTATGTGTACGATAAGGATTCAGAAAATATTCCATCGTGCGCCGTATGACGAAAGGGACGGACAGGTATAAAAATACTAGGCCTCGAAAACGACAGGATAAGTCGTGTGCAATGTGCTTTGTAAATCAAAGCTCTAATAAAGAAATACTTCCAGATGTATCGACGAAAGAATTGAACTCCTCCTGTGGCGACGGTCACATGAAACGTTAGTAGCTTTGGACCGATAAACATACGAACTCAACCAGGCACAGACCATGGCGGTCCAAAGAGGTCTATTAAACGAGCACTCGTTAAGTGTGTTACGAGACACCGCTATTAGCACGGTTATTGTCCGACGAAGCTTGATAGTAGATTCTAATATCACGGGGAAAAAGCCGCGAATCCAGTAGATGGAACATCTTAAGACTCAACGGAACCCATGGTGCACTTACGGTCTCTATATTTCACAAGGGACCTGTTCGTCAAATTGCGTCGAGTTGAGTCCTCCCCTTAAGACCTGAATTTCGGGAACGATGAAAGAGCACGGGATGTTAATAAGCCGAGCGTCAAATTGGTAGCCCGGTAAAGCAAGTCGTCAGAGAAATAGGGGAACGCGCACACAAGTCAACAAGGCTGTATCGCCATCAAACAGAAATATTTCTACGAATAAAGCGAATTCTACAAAGATAAAACCGACTCCAAGTAAAATTGGAAGGTAATTGGAACTGAAGTATTAAATGGACAACAAAAAAAGATGCTACACTCAATTCATGCCCTAAATGAGCTGAACAGACGCAGAGAACAACATGTGTTGATACACAAAGATTTTTTCTTGTCTAACTGTAATTTGTATCGTTGCTTTGAGCGAAAATGTGGGATGCGTTTCAAGGAGGTGGTTTTATCAGAATCGTTGAGAGGCTACGTCCTAGAGGAAGCTAATGATAGTGAGATGACAGGACACCAAGGCATAAGATTGACCGCTGACCTAGTGTAATATGCATTTTATCGGCCGGGAATGCAAGCCAATGTCAAAGGGTTTGCAAATTCATGCGATGCATATAAAAAGGCTGTGTCCAAACTTAAGAAACCACCGCTGTGTAGGATACCTATTATTGACACCTCTTTTAGAACTGTTGCCTTAAGCCTAGTAGGTCCTCTTCCAGCTAGGTCAGACGGTGTAAACCGTGACATATTGACAAATGTAGATTTTTTCACGCGGTATCCGGATGCCGTGGTATTCCCATCTTGCAAATCCAGTGAAGCAGCGGAGTGACTATGGGAGAATTTTTTTCGTGTAGGTTTGTCCAAGCAGATCGGTATAGATCAAGACTGGTCTGGTCAAGATCTGGTCAAAAGCTGGATTTCACTCGACCGCTTTTTATTTAAAAACTGCAAGCCACACCCTATCACACAATGTGTAATTGTTTAGTAGAGCGGTACAATGGCGCCCTTCGAGACAGACCTGTTCTCTAAGATGAGCCCAGAAAAGCCGAGGTCTTGGGATTGCTACATAGCACCTCCTGTGGCTTATCGCGAAGTGCCGCAATCTAGTTTGGATTTCACCTCTCGACATGATTTACGGTCGTCATATTAAAGGACTATTGACGATCTTAAAATTAATTTAGGCGCAAGACGAGCAGGGCACAAATCTCAATAGGATGTTCGTGTACGTGCTAGATTTACTCAATCTCCTAAAAAAGACGACGGAGCTGGCTCACGATAACCTGTCGACTGTAAAGCAGTACCATAAGATGTACGACCGAAATAATGGACGGCCAGCGCTTAAAGTAGGATTTGGCGCCCTGCTCTTAACACCGTCGTAGAAGACCGAACTAATTCTGAACTGGAAAGGTCCCTACAGGGTTATAGGCGGAAGAACCGAGGTTGATTGCGAGATAGACCTTGGACATGCAACAGAACACATACAGATGCACAAAAGGTACGAGGAACAAGAACCAAATCGAAGAACAACATACGAGGAGTCTTCAGTTATAAGTGGTAACAAAAAAGAACACCACAGCGCCTGTCTCGGGCTTAGAGAAGCGATCTAAGTAGCCAGCACCTTCACAGCCGGAGCTGATACATTGTTTCGCCTTCCAACAAATCGACTCCTTATCGCTGCCCTGGCTTGACCCGTAGCGCCACGTGCAGCGCCGCCACCCCTGCTTCCGGTCATGGCAACATCCGGTGTACTCTCTTCAAAAGGAAGACCACAGCGGCTTTCACGGGCATAGAAAGGCGATCTAAGAAGCCAGCACCTTCACCGCCGGTACTGATACGTTGCTTCGCCTTCCAACAGGTCGACTTCTTATCGCTGCCCTGTCATCACCCACACCGCCACGTGCAGCGCCGCCACCCCTGTTTCCGGCGATGGCAACATCCGGTGTCCTCCTTCAAAAAGGAAGACCAAAGCGGCTGTCTCGGGCACACAGAGGTGATATAAGTAGCACGCACCTCCACCACCAGAGCTGACACATTGTTTCGCCTTCCAACAGATCGACTCCTTATCGCTGCCCTGTCATCACCCGCACCGCCACGTGCAGCGCCGCCACCCCTCCTTCCGGCGACGGATACATCCGGTGTCCTTCTTCAAAAGGAAGACCACAGCGGCTGTCTCGGGCATAAAGATGTAATCTAAGTAGCCAGCACCTCCACCGCCGGAACTGATACATTGTTTCCTTTCCAACAGATCAACTCCTTATCGCTGCCCTGTCATCACCCGCACCGCCGCGTGCAGTGCCGCCACCCCTGCTTTCGGCGACGGCAACATACGGAGTCCTCCTTTAAAAGGAAGACCACAGCGGCTGTCTTGGGTATAAAGAGGCGATCTAAGTAGCCAGCACCTTCACCGCCGGGGATGATACATTGTTTCGCCTTCCAACAGGTCGACTCCTTATCGCTACCCTGTCATCACCCGCACCGCCACGTGCAGCGCCGCCACCCCTGCTTTCGGCGACGGCAACATACGGAGTCCTCCTTAAAAGGAAGACCACAGCGGCTGTCTTGGGAATAAAGAGGCGATCTAAGTAGCCAGCACCTTCACCGCCGGGGATGATACAATGTTTCGCCTTCCAACAGATCGACTACTTATCGCTGCCCTGTCATCACCCGCACCGCCACGTTCAGCGCCGCCACCCCTAATTCCAGCGACGGCAGCATCCGGTGTCCTCCTTAAAAGGGAGACCACAGCGGGTGTCTCGGGCATAGAGGGGCGATCTAAGTAGCCAGCACCTTGACCGCCGGAGCTGATACATTGTTTCGCCTTCCAACATATCGAATCCTTATCGCTGCCCTGTCATCACCCGTACCGCCATGTTCAGCGCCGCCACACCTGGGTCCAGTGACGGCAGCATCCGGTGTCCTCCTTCAAAACGAAGACCACAGCGGCTGTCTCGGGCGAGAGGCAATCCACGTAGCCAGCACCTTCACCGCCGGAGCTGATACATTGTTTCGCCTTCCAACAGGTCGACTCCTTATCGCTGCCCTGTCATCACCCGCACCGCCACGTGCAGCGCCGCCACCCCTGCTTCCGGCGACGGCAACATACGGAGTCCTCCTTTAAAAGGAAGACCACAGCGGCTGTCTTGGGTATAAAGAGGCGATCTATGTAGCCAGCACCTTCACCGCCGGGGATGATACATTGTTTCGCCTTCCAACAGATCGACTCCTTATCGCTACCCTGTCATCACCTGCACCGCCACGTGCAGCGCCGCCACCCTGCTTTCGGCGACGGCAACATACGGAGTCCTCCTTTGAAAGAAGACCACAGCGGCTGTCTTGGGTATAAAGAGGCGATCTAAGTAGCCAGCACCTTCACCGCCGGGGATGATACCATGTTTCGCCTTCCAACAGATCGACTACTTATCGCTGCCCTGTCATCACCCGCACCGCCACGTTCAGCGCCGCCACCCTACATTCCAGCGACGGCAGCATCCGGTGTCCTCCTTAAAAGGGAGACCACAGCGGGTGTCTCGGGCATAGAGGGGCGATCTAAGTAGCCAGCTCCTTGACCGCCGGAGCTGATACATTGTTTCGCCTTCCAACATATCGAATCCTTATCGCTGCCCTGTCATCACCCGTACCGCCATGTTCAGCGCCGCCACACCTGGGTCCAGTGACGGCAGCATCCGGTGTCCTCCTTCAAAACGAAGACCACAGCGGCTGTCTCGGGCGAGAGGCGATCTACGTAGCCAGCACCTTCACCGCCGGAGCTGATACATTGTTTCGCCTTCCAACATGTCGAACCCTTATCGCTGCCCCGTCATCACCCGTACCACCACGTTTAGCGCCGCCACCCCTGGTTCCAGTTCGGCAGCATCCGGTGTCCTCCTTCAAAACGAAGAACACAGCGGCTGTCTCGGCATAGGGAGGCGATCTAAGTGGCCAGCACCTTCAGCGCCGGAGCTGATACTTTGTTTCGCCTTCCAACAGATTGACTCCTTATCGCTGGCCTGTCATTACCCGCACCGCCACGTGCAGCGAAGCCACCCGTGCTTCCGGCGACGGCAACATCCGGTGTCCTCCTTCAAAAGGAAGTCCACAGCGGCTGTCTCGCTAGAGACGCGATCTAAGTCTCCAGCACCTTCACCGCCGTAGCTGATACATTGTTTCGCCTTCCACACAGGTACGTGCAAGTCGTTTTACCGACAAACGCATCGCACCAGCTACTTAGATCGCCTCTTGATTTGGTAACGCCTGTTGTTTCGAGCAGTATGCCACACGAAGCAAGAGCTGGCGAAAGAAGTTCAGCTACTGAGGGATGAGCTAAAAAATCGAAAGGCTGAGTTAAAAAAAGAGTTCGATGTTGCAAACAAACAAGAATTCCGCAATTTCTGGAACAAACTGCATGAGGCTCAGAATAGTCTGGCCTTTATCAACAAAGATATCGAAGAGCTGAAAGCAAAGTGTGATAGTTTGAGTACAGACAACACAAAACTGAAACAGAGCAATCAACTATTAAAACAAACAACACACACCTAACACGGCAGGTCGCTCAACTCGCGCAGTACTCAAGTCTAAACAACGTTGAGATCCGTGGCCTGCCCAACAACCTGACCGAAGATCTTGGGGAGCTTCTAACGCACATTGGTAACCACATCAAATGTCCCATCACTAAAACTGACATCGACATCGTGTGCCGGGTTCCTACCCCAAGTCAACCAAACGCTCACAACATAATCGCGAGATTCATCTCGAGTGATCATAAGAAAGATTTCCAAAAGAAGGCACGCCGCGGCCGCATCACAAGCAAAGATTTGAACCTAGAAGAGGAACCGCGTCAAATCTTTTTTAATTATCACCTTTCTACTCTAAACAAAAAACTCTTCTCTCCGTCACTGCGCCTAAAGAAATACAAGGAATGGATGCACCTGTGGACTGACCAATGTGTTATTAAAGCCAGAAAAATTAATGGGAGCTCAGTTCACAAGATCGTGTCTCAGGATGATTTGAGCGTCTTTGTCTAGCTTCTAAATCTTTCTGTGTCCCTCTTGGTTTCTCACTTTTTCTTCTCCTTATGGACGTATCCTTTGCTTGAACCAGATCTATTTTCCAGACAGACATCCACTTCATCAGAGTTATCGGTACTCCATCTGAACATCAGAAGCTTACGTAGTCATTATGACGATCTGATTTGCTTATTATCTACCCTAAAGCATGATTTTCACTTTATCGCCCTCTCTGAAACATGGCTCAGCAGTAACACGAATTAACAACTTCAATATATGTGGCTATCAGGTAATATATGGTCATCGCAAACCCCAAGAAATAATTTTCCGTCTAAATCAGACGAGGGAGTTGCTCTTTACATAAAAATACACTTACTTTCAGACTTCGAGGTTACATTCATATATCATCTAAGCTTTGTGAATCACTATTTATAGAAATTCCGCCAAATCCCCAATCACCTAGTGTAGTTCCAGATAAAACAAAAAATACACTCATTGACGTCATTAACCGTTCACCGAATAATGCAATTGAGCACTTCTTAGGCAGCTTAAATAAAACCCTCAAAAACATTTCTCAAATTAAATAGAATGTCAATAATATGGGCGAAATAAACATTGACACTTCTGCTGATTCATCCGTCACTTACAGATACCAAGATACACTAGCCATCTACGAACTACAACAATGCCCAACAACAACTGCACGCTTTAGCGACACAAAACACAGCACTTTGGGTCCCATATTTACGTCTTGCATCCAACAGACTTCACAATTCGCACTATTGCAAGTGACCTAACCGACCATAAAACCATTTCCGATGTTTCTAATACAGATACGGTGTCACAATCGATAACACAGAACTACTCAAATATACGATTACAACGTAATAATAAATACATTAAACACTAAGTCATAGGAGAGCGTATACCAGGCGCCCACGGCAGAGCTAAAACTAGGCAACTTTTTTAGAAACACTAAAACTTTCCATTCAAGAAGGTACGAAAATTAAAAGTCTATCCCGCAGATCAGTCAGGACAAGTCCCTTGTTAACATACGGACTACAGCGATCTATCAATCAAAAAAAACAATATGTATAAAAATCTAAAACGCAATTCATTCAATCTAAGCCTTCAATCTAAATAGAAATCGTATAATGTTTGTTTAAAGAAATTAGTTAACTTAGCTAAACAGCAGTAGTTTTTTTAGTAAACTTTCTAGCGCCATTAACAATCCTAAAGAAACCTGGAAAATATTAACTCTGCACTAAATAAGAGTAATACCGAACAAACTGTATCAGCCTTAAACAACGACGAAGGCATAATTACGGACGAACAAGAAATTTCTAACACGCTTAATGACTACTTTTCAACTATCACTACAAATGTACAGTATATCTCATGCCCAAATCTATCCGCTGGCACACCAAATATAGCTCGTAATGACACGACGTTTTTCCTTTACCCTGTCGATCCAGAAGAAGTTCATAATCCCATTATCACGCTAAAACTATATCGTCGTCGGGGAGGCACGGAATAGAGACGATAATACTAAAAATTGTGGTTCCATCATCGGACATACTTTGGCGGAAATTATCAACAAAATTTTCACGACTATCTCTTACCCTGACTCACTTAAAATAGCAAAAGTGATTCCAATATTTTAAACTAGGAGACAAAGTTAAACCAGAGAACTATCGACCAATCGCCTTACTTTCTGTTATTACAAAGGTGATTGAAAAACTTCTATAAAAACAACTGAACCTGTTCTTCTTTGAAAATAATTTGATCATTCCGTTGCAATATGAATTTCTTAAAGGGAAATCAACAGAACTCGCGTTATTAAATATGGTAAAAAAAAATAAAGCAAAATATTGAAATAAAGTTATTAACAATGGGAATCCCTGTAGACCTTAAAAATCGTTTGACCTAATTTACCATGAACGTATATTACAGCAATTAAGTGCTTACGGGGTTCGTGGTGTTGCTCTCAATCTAAACGAAAGTTATATATCAAACAGATGGGAATTTGTCACTTTAACTGGCACTATTTCAATAACGAAACCTATTCCCATCGGTGTTCCGGAAGGATCAATATTAGGTCCCTTTCTTTTTTAATACATATTAATTACCTGGCAGCCTATTTACAAAAAAGATCGTGTTCTTTATGCATTGGGGTCTCTGTCCCCAATGCAGCGCTTCCAGCAGCACACAGTTTACAGAGCTAACGCTTAGTAATAAACAATATTAATTTTTCTCAGAATATACCAGAAAAACAACAAATATTTTTATATCTACTGCAAGTTTGACAGAACAATACATGGATGTTAATAAAACTTTAGAAAATCGAGCTAAACGGCTAACACATAACAAATTAGTTCTCAATATAGCGACACCGAAATAAATAATTTTGTCCCGAAAAACAAACTAATTTTAAACACACCTCAGCTTCCGTTTGCAAGTATGAACTTAAGTCGAGTTTACCATACTAATTTTTAAGGACTAACACATCACTTAACAAGGCACCAAGACGTAAAAGACACAACTAACAAGATATCTCGAAGTATACAAATTCTGTATAAACTTCGGCAAACATTTCCCTTACGAACCCTCCAAATGTGTTATGATAGCTTTATTTATACTCATATTTCGTACGGGTTATCCATTTATGAATTGACATATGAAACAACACTAAAACCCATAGAAATTGCCCAGAACACAGCACTATGAGCATTGTTGTTTGTTAATGGGCGCCAAAGTGCTCAAGTTAAATGAATGAATGAATGAATGAATGAATGAATGAATGAATGAATGAATGAATGAATGAATGAATGAATGAATGTTTATTTTTCCGGAATCAACCGAAATGCAGACAGGGACTAAAGGCTCGAAACTGACAAGGTCTCTGTCCCCAATGCAGCGCTTTCCAGCAGCACACAGTTTACAGAGCTAACGCTTAGTAATAAACAATATTATTTTTTTTTCAGAATATACCAGAAAAACAACTAGTTATTACATACAAATTCAAATGTTACGGGGTTATCACTGCCCACAATGAGTGTCCTGAGATGCCTTTTAAATTTACTAAAATTGTATTAAAATCTACGCTGTGGCTAGCGTTACGTCCGGACGGAGCACTGGAAACGCGTATACCTAACCCTCCCCCCCCCCGCCCTCCCTCTCTCTCCCCCGTGAACCTAGGGAAGGCGGAGATTTGGACGTAACTTGGGTTACGTCGGACGTAACGCTAGTCACTTCGTAAAACGCTATGTGGTCTTTAATGTTATTCAGAGCTTTACTGACTTGATATTCCATTGGTTGTGTTCCATAATTTGTACGGGTATGAGGGGCCGCCTATGTGCGTGCCGAAGATGGTATGCATGCGTTACGTCACTTAATCCGTCACATATATTTTTTGTTTGTGAATCAGTTGTAGTAATTTAATATAATATACCTGATTAACCTTAACAATGCCATATTTCGTTTTAAAAGTGGTGCAGTGTGCCGGTCTTGTTTTTTAACCTGATAATTTTCAAGTAGGCGCAAGATACTTTTTTTTTTCAGTGTGAGGAACGAGGTATAGTTTGTTGTCGATGTCGTGCCCCACACTAGACAATAACAGAGCCTAGAGTAAAAGAGCGAATAATATAAGTTTTCGTTTAGCCATGTTCGCATAAGGCTAACTATTTTATATAGACGTCCAACCGACCGTGAAAGCTCGAAACTTAATTTATTCACGTGTGTGTTCGAATTCAGCTCTTGATTAAACCAAACTCCCCAAAAAATTTGTTCATGGACTTGTTCTATAATTTCACCTTTCAAATGCATAACTAAGTTGTTTTTAGGTGCAAATAGCATACACTTCGTTTTTTTTTCTTATTTAAATTTAGCTTGTTTGCTTGAAGCCATGTAGCTAGGTCGGCAAAATAGCTATTTGTCAATAGTTCTAACTGGGCTTTGGATGAGTTAGCGAAAAATACGCTAGTGTCATCCGCATACATATTAAGCTCATGGAATCCCGGGATTGCTGTAATATCGTATATATAGAGAGAACAGAAGCGGACCTAAGATCAAACCTTGCGGGGCTCCGCATTTAATTTCCAATGTACTTGAGGCAATGCTATTCATTTTAACAAATTGAAATTCATTTTCAAGATATTTTTTATGATATTCAAAGCTATTCCACGTATTCCATATGTATGTAGTTTTCTGAACAGTATGTCGTGCTGTATAGTGTCAAACGATTTACCTAGGTCTAAAAAAATCCTAGTGTATTTAGTTTCTTCTCAATATTGTATATATGTTTGTCCTTTGCCTTAACGAAGGCTTGCTCCGTCGATTTACTTTTCTGAAATCTATATTGTGATTTGTTAATCGCATGATACTTGGATAGAAATTGGTCTATTCTTCTTTTCATAACGACCTCAAATAATTTAGAGAATATAGGCAAGACCAAAATTGGTCGAAAATTTTGTAAGTATTTTCCGCCCCTTTACAAAAAGGCGTACATTTAGAAATTTTAAGTTGCTCAGGAAATATACTGTTTCTAACATGCAGTTTATGATGTGTGATAGGACGTTGCTAATAACTTTGGAAACGTATTTTATAGGAACTGGTTTAATGTCGTCTATGCCAGCAGCTACATTATTTTTTATTTTTGTTATTAGTTGTTCTATTTGCGTACCGCTTCCTCAACATTTCAACGGTTAATCAATGCCTCTATTATCGTGTAGCAATATTAACAGTTAAGTTTAATAAGTACTGGTATTAAGGTAGCAAGCGCAATTTATGCTGGAAGTGGTAGTCCCTGGTAATTGTACGCTGTAGCTGGCATCGTCGTCTTCGTCTCTTCTTGGGGTGGCGCCCGTGCGTGGCTCGCCCCAGTACACCACACTCCTCCCTCACTCACACGAAGTCTGAAAGATTCCGTGGACGCGTCCTGGCGTGCTCGGAACGTTTAATTATGTTGGAATAGATGCATATTCATTTGGGACAGAAATTGCGATTCCGTCACTCGAAATACTTGGTTGTCCCGATGACGCATCCACTCTTCGAAGTTGACATGTTTCAGCTGGACGTCGCACGGTGTTGTTGGAGTGGCTAAGGCTTCTTGTCTGGGTGACTGATTAGGTGAGATCCTCCGAGGGTGTAGTTTGTTTCCTGCCTTGGCCACTGTTGAGGTGAGGATCGCCGCTGGGGTGTGTTCACTTCTTGCCTGGGTGATGGTTGACGTGAGACCTGCCACTGAGGCATGTTTGGCTTTGAACTCTGTTGGGAAGCATGCAGAACAGAAGGCAGCGTCGGCGATGAGCTGGATTTTACAATACCAGATCCACTTACAGTAGCCGAAGTACGAGCGGATAGGTGGTCTGTGTGACGACGCCCAAAACTGTCCTTGATTTGTTTCTATAGTATAGGATTTGTTGGCCTGTAGCAGCTTCTCTACTGCCAGGAATCCATGTAGGTCCAGATGCTAAATTTCGGGCATACACCTCGTCACCTGGTGTATAGCTCCGCAATATATGAACAGAGGACTGACTCCTGTAAAATCTTCATTTCGTGCACTGAGATTATCGTTCAGGTCTGGGCGCAGTCGACTAAAAGCAATCGTGATCTGTCGGCCCATGAGAAGCTCTGCTGGAGTCTTCCCATTTGCAGAGTGAGGAGTTGAGTGTTGAGCAAATAACATTCTCGCTAGGCGCAGCGACCAGTCGTTGGAATTCATACGAAGAAGGTTCTCCTTCGCCTCTTTGTACCATTTTTTCGGCTTGTCCGTTGGAACTCGGATGGTGGGGTGCGACACGAACATGTCAATCTGATTTTGGGTGCAAAACTCTCTCGAATTCTGGCTGACGCAAAAGAGGCACCATTATCCGACACAATGACGTCGGGAAGCCCGTGCGTGGCAAACAAAGCACGAAGGTGGCGTACTGTACAGGACATTGTCATTGAGGCCATCTGCATGACCTCCAGACACTTTGGATAGCTGTCTACGACAATGAGGAACGTCTTATTGTGCACAGGTCCAGCGAAGTCGATACGAATGCAAGACCACTGTTTGGTTGTACGTTCCCAAGGAATCGTCGGACTCTTCGCAGGAGCATGGCGGGACTCTTGACAAACAGAGCATACCCTGACCTTTTCTTCGATCTCCGAGTCCATTTTGGGCCACCAGACATAGCTACGAGCCACACATTCCATTTGCACGATACCTGGGTGGCTGTTGTGAAGCAGTGCTAACGTTTCCTTTCTACAGGCAGGTGGCACCCCCACACGACTGCCCCAGAGAAGGCAGTTTTTATGAGCTGATAACTCGTACCTTCTTTGAGAAAATGGCCGGAAACTGTCGTCGGACGGCAGGGTTCACTCACCGTTCAATACGCATGACAGGACCCTTGATTATACCGGGTCATGACGGGTCTCCTCTGCAATCTTCTGTGTATTCAGTGGAGGGTTTGGCGACGCCTCTAAGAGCAAGCAGTTCATGGGTGTTCCAAAGACTTCTCCAATAGTAGTTGTCAGCGGTACACGACTAAGTCCATCTGCATTAGTGAGCTCTTTTCCCGGACGATAAACTAGCTCGTAGTCGTAGGCTGATAAGATCAGGCTTTATCGCAGCATCTGCGGGGCTATGACTAGTGGCATGGGCTTGTTGTGGCACATCAGTCCCAGAAAATGCTTGTGGTCTGAGTAGATCAAGAAATGACGCCCATACAAGAATCGGTGAAATTTATTGACCCCGTGACAATAGCAAGGACTTCCTTGTCTATTTGAGCAAAGTTTGTTGAGTAGAAGTTAGTGTTCGCGAGGAGTAGGCCACAGGTGCCTCTCATACATCTGTCATGGTGTGGCTAAGAACAGAGCTCACACCATACGGAGAAGCGTCACAGGCAAGCGAAAGAGCAGCATATTTCGAAATATTCATAGAAGACTTTGCCTTTGGTCGAGTTGACTAAAATGAAGGAGCCAAATAATGTATCTTGGACAGCAAAACCAAATGCTTTCCAGGAGTTGGAATGGAGCCTTTTCACTTGGGCCAATTTCGAAGGCGCCAGATTTCACCAGAAAGTTCGCACTTCGAAGCGACTCCTCAGACAGCTCTCTGTGCACGATGAGAATGCAGAACAATCGTCGCTTTTGCAAACCATTGTGTGTGCTAGTAGGAAGCTTCTGCTCAGAGAAAAAAACGATCCCATCATTAAAAGGGAACCTCTAGAGTGATTCTGGGGCATTCGGAAGTTCTATTTGTATCTGTGCACTAAGAGTACACAGTTAAGACTGGCAATCAGCCCAGCAGTACCTGCATAAAATTAAAGTTTAAACAATAGGTTGTTTAGGTGGAGCTTGCTTTTTCAAGAGTATGAGTTTTTTCATAAAGGAAACTGACAACGGAGGGGAAGGGTGGCTTGGTTATTACCTGAGTCGTGTTTTATTTGTTTCAAGTGTATAGAATACTTTCGCTGCTCAGATAAAATGATGGCATATATCAATCTAGATAGTGTTGAATAGCGTGGTTTAAAACTTAGTATTTTTAGATGCAGAGCATCTCTTGCTTGGGTCTATGTCCCGCGGCGTCGGCGTCGGCGTCGTAGTTCGCACTCACACTACGCATGCGAAACTCTCCTTCTTCCCTCTCTCCAACAGCTGCGCGTTTCTCTCTCCACTCTCTCTTTCTACCAGCTGCGTGCACTTCACGTGCGTTCGCTTCCCACTCACATCACGCGCGCATGCGCAACTCTCCTCCTCTAGTCTCTTCTCCTTCAAGTAGCGCGCGGCGCGTGTTCCCCGGAGGGGCTAAAAGGAGGATAGTTTTGGGCGCGCGGGTCGCAGCGCCACGCCAGGACTTTCCAGTGGGGTGGGCTTTCCCAGCAACTCTGCGGCTGTCGTCTGCTAGCGTTTCTCAGCCGCTCGCGTACGCCGCAGCCCAAATCCGGCCGGCCAAAAGAAATCAGTCAAGAAGGGAATAAATTAATTACGAACCGCGATGCTCCGCATCACCGCATGGTTCCCCTCGGGAAGATGGTGTAATTTTTTTAGGTATAAGGAAAAGAAATCAACTCCCGTGTGTGTGACTTTTTCATTGTGCATCTGAAAAAAAAATCCATAAACACGTTTGGGGATGTCTCTCGTCCTGAGAAATCCGGTGCAGAAAGAAAAAGTAGTGAGCGTGGGAAGAAAAAAAAAACGAGAGTCGACGTGAACGTGAGCGGCGCGGGGCAATTGAATCAGGCCGGGCAGTGCGAATACTTTCGGCCTCTGTCGTCAACGGGGCCTCAAGAAGACGAACAAAATCCGCTGCTTCCCGACGGGTCTTCCCGCCCATCCAACCGGGTCTGACTTTACTTTTTGAGAGCAGGGAAGGTCTTCACATCTGGCGTCAACAGGAACGATAATTCCCGCTGCAAACCAGGGTCCCGCCAAAACCAAGAGATACCTAAAAACCAAAGCGCTCTCGCCACTTGACTCAACCCATTCCAGGGCATCTACATCATCCTGCGGCCACTGATCCATGCCTAACTCGTGACCTGGACCTAACCCTCCCCGACTTGTAATTTTCTGATATTTTCTCATGAATGCGTATGTTTGTACACTTATGCTTCTTATTTTATTGGGTTTCTTGTATGATCAATGAGTGTATTTATTTTCCAGAATAAAAGTAACCATTCGAACTTATTACCTGCTCGCAACATCAGTCACATCCCACTCCCGAATTAAGACAAGAGATAAATACTCACTTCTCTGAGACTTTTGTTGTTAGCTATTTGATTATTTCTACCTTAATCGCAATTAATATTGCCAAGAATAATATAATATTTTGAATGGCGAAATGTGGTATATGAATTTTTAAACAAACAATTCCCGTTTTCATCATTTGTAGCCTAAAGACATATCGCACTTAACTCTAATCATGACGAGTTCAAGATCACACATATGCCTACCAGAAGGATCGTCGCTTCATAAATCGAAGTGGGACAACTCAACATTATTTTGAATTAGCAGAAAACACCCCCTTAATACTGTGTTCCGTTTGCTTTGCTGTATACAAGACCCGGAGGAATAACACAGAGTCTGCACTTTCAAGGACAAGAAGCTGCATTCAATTGGGCATGGACGAGACGGTCAATACACTAATATCGTTACCAGCGGCGCTTGAGTCCGGGCACCGACTGCCCTCGTGCCGGCTCTGATCCGCGTTCTTAAGGCGGCGCGCGCGATGTGCGTGTTGCCGGCATGACTCCGCCGTCACGCGGGGAATTTCGCCACCTGTGCCCCGTAGTTGGGCAACTGGACTGGGAATCCGCCAGGGTGCCCACAACACCCAATGGCGTGGCTTACCCACATATCGTACCCTTTTAAAATAATGGTAATACTCGGTCTACCTGTTCATCGGCTGACAATATTGTTCCCTGCACCGCCAAAAATCACAGTGTTCTTTAACAACTAGCCTCTATATTTAATAGTAGTTCTCCTTTGAACAAAACTCTTTAACATTTTGAGTAGCAATGCGAAAACCACGGACACTATTTTTTCAAGGAGGGGTGGGGGGGGGGGGGCAGTTATAGTACATGTCGTACAGCATGCTTCAAGGTAGTTTCTCTTGGCTTTGTTGCTGAAATTTTGCGCATTTGCGTCTATAGCAGGAGTACTAAATTCGTTTCTGCTGGGCTGCATATCGCGGCCCTTGGTTGGTGCATATTACTGGAGCTGCTGTGTACCGGTGGGGTGCACCAAACTATCAAACGTTCGAGCACGTAACCAGTATGAGGGCAGTGAATTCCAATCGTCGATAGTTCGTACAAAACGATCACTACGTAAATGTATTATTTTAAGCCACATATGATCAAATGTTTTTTTAGTATTTTAACCTTTCTAAGTTTTGAGGAGGTTGCAAAATGTATATCGACTTTAAACCAGACTCATCGTTGAAAAGCGTGTAAAATAAATTCAAATCTAGCAATTCTGCGTCGGCTCTCGAGCGATTCTAGTCTACATCGTCGTATCATTAGTGTTAAGTATCCCAGGCAAAGACTCAAGCTCGGCGTAGGCAAGCGTCCGGACATTAGCTCAATCGCGCCCGCAATGCCTGTATTGTAGCCCGACAACCCCTGCACCCGTCCCGTGCTCTTGAAAGCGCGGGAGTCCGCTCACGCCATATCCCGTTCACCGGACGGTTCATTACACTATCCCCTCAATTAGTTGTAAAATAGGGATGACGCGAACCACCCAAGGTTCGAATTCGAAAGGTTTCAATATTTTTTAACCGAACTGTCGACCGAGCTTCAAATTCGAAAAGTCGAAGCTCTCACGGTTTCTAAAAGTTCGGGTTCGATTAATTCGATTTCTTTTTTTTTCTACTTGATGGTATAAAAAATTTGAATATTTCGAACTTCCCTAACTTGAAGTTTCGAAACAATATTATATTTTGAATTTCTTTAGATCTGAAATTCAAAAAATTCTAACGTTTCGATTTCTTCAAGACATAAAGTTCGATAAATTTGAAGATTTCAAATTTCTTTTTAAATAAATTTCAAAAAGTTCAAAGGTTTCGACTCTCTTTTAGGGCTAAATTTAAAAAAAAGTGCTCGAAGGTTTCGATTTTTTTTTAATTCCAAGTGATCAAAGTTCGAAGTCTGCTTTTCATGTTCCGCCACAGTTTTAGTTTCAAATAACGTTTTCACGCCTCACTGGTTTTCACGAAATCAGGTTCAGAAATGTTCGGCTATGATATTTAGACTGCGAGAAGTTGGCCAGGTAAATAAATGAGACGACGAGTGTCCCGTATGTGCTGGAATATTTACCAGTGCAGAGTGACGTGTGATCATAGATCAGTGATTGTGACCGCAAGCCCGGAGGGGTCATTAACGTTCATCACGCAGTAGTGATCACACGAACACACCGTTTAACGATACTCATCTAGTTCGAAATGGCCAGGTTCAGGCAGGTGGTTGCGGCTAAGAAACATCTTGAATCGATTTGGCAAACTGCCACCCTACCCCCTTGCTCGCTGGTAGTAGTCCGATCGAACGCCACCCGAGTGACGCTGGCAAATAGTAAGTTTAGTTTGTATATGATGCAAAATCCTGAGACTGGGAATGACGTTTGAAAGAAAAAGTGTAAGACAGAAAAAGGGGCAGTACTACGTCTCAATCTCAGCTCAGGACAACGTCTCAGACTCAACTGAGCTGAGTTTGAGACATTGTTCTCTCCCTTTTTTCTTTCTTCTTACACTATTTCTTGCGAATTTCATTCCCAGTTTCGGGATTTTGCATCAACATCAACATACACCAACTCGCTTGCTGCTGGACAATTTTATAGTTTGTAATTGCTTTCGAGGTTTATTTTCCGGGACGGAAGAAACGCCGAGCAGTAAGCACCGAAGCTGACACAACTTGAGGTCGAGGAGCGTTCTACCACACTAGTGGCGTCGGAAGAGAAAAAAACTAGGGGGAAGGGGGGGCAGTCATCCCGCCCCAAATATTTAAGACTGTTAAAGAAAACAATATGGAGAAAGAGGGCATGGTCGAGCTTATTTTAATCTTAAATGTTTATGCATATGTATAACTACTGTCGCTCTTCACTGCATAAAAGTTTGCGTTGATGGTCATTGTTAGAAACTCGTTGTCAGAAGGCGCTACTCTTCACATGCGCGGTTGTTGGGAAGTTAAAAGCTATGTCTTTTCGATGTAAATAACTGTGCCATTGGTAAAAAATAATGAATAATTAAACATAACAATAAATACAAAAATAAAAAGCTGGAGAAAAACAAAACTATCAAGAAACCGCCGCAAGTGTCGTATTCGTGATATTCAGAAGCCCAGAACTACGAAACAAGATTCTCCTACCAAAATGTGTACAGGCTAAAAAAAAACACGTCCCAAAAACGTAAAACGTTAGAAAAAATGTATGACCTGTTGAATTTAAACAATTTTAGAAATCATCTCACATGAGTTAATTTATTAGCATAAAAAACAATAAATACATTATTTTGTATTCTGCAGTTGGTAATGATATGTACTGTTTGTGGTCTTAATTTAAATGCGATACCTGAAACAATTTAGACGAAAAAAATTACCAAGTTTATGGCATAATTGCCCGTAAATACATTTTTAGATATCTCTTCGAAACTCGTCTTGAACACCAATAATCATATCTTAAGACGAAATTTACCTAGGCTATACATAGATCATTCTTGAAAAGTATAAGATCTCTACCATAAATAGCTTCGGCTATAGCACGCTTCAAATATGGCACAAACGACAATTGTCAAAAACCCTTCAACTTTCCTCGCTCCTTCGGGAATTTATTTCTTTAAAACCAAGCACGCCAGATGATTGAAATAAACGGTATTGTCTTCCGCAAGGAATGCAGCACCGCATGTAAAACTGCGAAAAAAATATACGAATGTACCTCACTGCTTGAATCCAAATGAAACCACCTTTCGAAGTTCGACGACTTCAAACTTCGACCCTAAAAGTTTGAAGTTCGTCGAACTTTTTGACTTTTCAGGAATCGAAAGTTCGACAATTTTCGATTCCTTTAAATGATTAAGTTCGAAAGTTCGTAAATTATCGAATTTCTTAGCGTAGGAAGTCTGAAAGATCGAAAAGCTTTGAACTTTTTAGTGCAAGAAGTTCGAAAGTTCGAAAATCATTAAATTTTTTTAGTTCATCAAGTTAGAAAGTTTGACAAGCATCAAATTTTGCAGCGTAATAAGTTCGAAATTCCGAGAAAAAAGATCGAATTTCTTAGGTTACCAAATTTCAAAATTCGACTTCGGTTGAAATTCTCGTTATGAAAATTTCAAAATTTAATCTTTCGAACCTTTCGAACCGCTTGATTCGATCATCGAACCTTCGGTTCGAAAAAGTTCGCGGCATCCCTAGCTGTGACTTCTAATCTTTCTGGTGGTCTTCATACACGGTTTCTGGTGCGCTGGTGTGTTTCACTGCGCGCCGGCTCCGGCCTCGGAGGCGTACGTAATGTCATCGGCCTCGGAGGTGTGCGTGCGATCTCTGGCTTCAGAGGTGCGGATGACGGCTCATCGGGCTCCAGGATCAAGTCCCGCACTGGAGTGGGCGAACTGCTCTTTCTGTTTTGCGAGGTGCAATTCCTCGAACGGATATGATCCATGTGCCGTCTTTCCTCCCCTCCTGGGTTTCGATCATCCACGATCATAGACGGCTTGTAATGACGCCAGCTGTCCAAGTCCTTCCACTTGCAAACTTCCTGATCCACGCGGCCTCACCAACCGAAAATTCATGCGTGCCTGTCGAAACCGAGGTTGTCAACGTTTTTGGAGTATCATAACTAGCTCTTGAAGAAATCTCCCTAGCGGTGATAGCAAGTTTCGACATAGTAGCATTCATTATGTCGTCTTGCCCGTCACAGTGTACCACGGCGTGCTGTGTGTATGAAAACAGTGCCAGCGTACATTTCACCCCGTCTTTTCTTTCCTTCTTGCCAGATCGTTCTTTAATTGCTGTACCATTTTTTCGGCTTGGTCGTTTGTTGCAGGGTGATAAGGGTCGGTTGTTATCGCTGTAATGCCATTGAAGAGATAAATGTTTTTTTTATCTCTTGTGATATAAAAGTAGTTACGTTATACGACATAACTTTACGTGTTATGGCGAACGTCACAAAAAGTCCTTGTAATTCACAAATAACTGTTGATGACGTCATGTTTCGCACTGCGCAAACCTTTAATCATTTAGAGTATGCATCTACCACGACAAAATCAAGTTGTTTATGTACAAGCACTGCGAAATCCAAATGGCTGATGTCCCATGGTGCTGTAGGTCTGTCCCAGGTGGGACTGGTGGCTTTTGGCGGTGCCTTCTAGTGTGGCTGGCACTTCTCACAATTCACTACACATAATTCGATCTCTTTGTCTATACCGGCCCTATTGAAAATTCCATCAAGATACGTAATTCGGGACACTGACTGCCAGTCAGCAGCCCTGGTGGAACGTGCCCTGATGGACCATCAGATGACGTCTGACTGCCACTGCCAATGGAATTTCATCAACAAGGGCATCATTTATATAAAGGTTTTATTCCGATGTGGCCATCTTAGATGGCTATAAAACGGTTCACAAGCCGAGGTGGCCATCTTGCATGGTTATGAAACGGTTCATAAGTCCTAAAATGAATGTAATTCATGACATCAAAAATGTGTACCCGTCCTTTTTTTCACTTTTGAAATTTGCGTTTTTCAGGCAAAAGGGACATTCGTTTACAAACGGGCCCATATGCACCATAAGCATGTTTCAGCGAAAAAATTCGATGTCTGAACCTTTAGGGACGACCATATACTTTTTAATTCACAAAACGAATGCGACTCCGTTGAAGCTAGAGAGCAAGCATGCAAGCTACGACAGACAGCCCTGGCTTTCACGGACCTAAGCAAGCAGCAGACATATCTGAACTACGCTCGCAGATGCTTTTTGTCTGCGCTTTTCATGAAACAATATTAATGAGTTGCGACACACCGGTTAAAGCCAATAGCCCACACCAGATAGAAAGGTATAAACTTCCTAGCCTAAACCTCTCGACCGAGTATAGAGCATTTCAGTATTGCAGCGCGAGGTTCCGACAATGAGTGCATCGCTCTAAAGAATGCTTCCGCTGCATATACAGTTACGCCTCCAGCATGTTATGCGAAACACTGGCACTGTCGTGAGCAAAAGTCTGGATAACACGGGAGCGCCGACCGAATTGCATCGCCGCGCTCCCTGACGGCGCGGCGCCTGGTGCCGAGACCCGCGCAATGCGCACGCGCGTCCTTTCTTATCTGCTGGCCCACTCGTTCGCTCGCTTCAACGCGATGCGCTCCTGAGCGATTAAATGGGCGCTAGGTGCCGCCCCGGGAACCAAGATTCCGAGAGCCTCGCTCACCGCTCTGGACGAGCTCGCGTGCTCCGCGGCACGCGCCGTTCGCGCATATCTTTCCCGCGACTCGGCGACGCGTTAAAAACTGTCGCTTCCCTCCATTCGTTATTTTTAAGCTTCCCATCCTAAATTTGCCCCGGATACAATGCAAACAGCTGCTGCTCAATTTATTATGCACGCGATCTATGCCACGCCGTGTGGCAGAAGTGATTCAGGCTAACGGAAACATGACAAAGTATTAGCCACCCAAACTGAACCAGCGCCTCTTTTTCCTTCTGTTTTGTTTCTTGTTTTTTCTTGGGAGGGGGTTGAATAAATATTTCTTTCTTATTTGGCGTTTTCTTTTTGCTCGTCATTGACCACTTTACCGCGTGTGCATGATCACTCGGAAGGAAGCCCAAGGCTGCGTCGAGTACGCGAATACAAGTTCTACAATTCATTGCGGCTGCATCAACATAAGCGACAGTTTTTAACGCGTCGCCGAGTCGCGGGAAGGATATGCGCGAACGGCGCGTGCCGCGGAGCAAGCGAGCTCGTCCAGAGCGGTGAGCGAGGCTCTCGGAATATTGGTTCCCGGGGCGGCACCTAGCGCCCATTCAATCGCTCAGGAGCGCATCGCGTTGAAGCGAGCGAACGAGTGGGCCAGCAGATAAGAAAGGACGCGCGTGCGCATTGCGCGGGTCTCGGCACCAGGCGCCGCGCCGTCAGGGAGCGCGGCGATGCAATTCGGTCGGCGCTCCCGTGTTATCCAGACTTTTGCTCACGACAGTACATCAATCGACGTACTTCAGCTCTACTCACCTGCCATGTAGAGTACTTTCGCGTCGTAGAACTTTCCTTATGTTCGCCCGTCTCCGGCCCAGTAGACCTGGTACACCTTGTCGTATTCAACAACACCGCTAAACTTCCGTACATAGTCGGAACTCACGACAGGCTGGGTCTTGTCAAGGAGAAATTATACTAAAAGTTAAGACATTGTAGAGCCCGGGCAGGATCGACGGGGTGGCAAAAGCGGGCAAACAAAACGAGTCGAGAGCGATCGTTCATAGAAGCTCGCCGAAGACTCTATAGGCGAAGCGAATGTAGAAAGTGGCGTGTTTGGTGTTTCGGCGGGCTTCTGATCAGGGTTGTCTTATCTCTCGCATCAGCGGTTTTATGGGCTAACTTCCCGAAATCGTTTTCTTGTGCATAGAATATCTTTCGTTTTCATAGATTTGACGAAATAGTGGTATCCGAACGAAGTTTACCGTACATCTGTCTGAATGTCAAAGCTTTTTGACCTACAGTCAGAGACAATCGATGTACAATCAAAATCGTCACCAAGAAATCTTGACATCATTCGCGGCGGCCGAATGCTACCAGGAAACCAACAGAAAGCCGACAAGCGGAGTCTGACTGGAGTTTGACTGTCGTGTCAGAATAACTTGTTCGCCAATCAGACAGGCTTGACGTACAGTCAGGCACAGTCAGCTGTCTACTAGAAAACATTGACTGCCGAACAGGGTTACATTGATGGATTTTTCGTTCGGGGGTCCACCACACGTAGTTTCGGGCGTAGGCCTTTATGGTTATGATGCCTCTGTTTCCTTAATGTAGAAATTTCATAGCCTCGGGTTTCATTTACGCTGGAATTACCACGCGCACCCTCTGGCTAGACAACCACGATAGATGAATAATTTAGTTGCCTTGAGCTTGCACGCGTTGAACCTCTCGCCCACCTGTCCCTTTATCTCGTCATTCTTCACTGCTTTAAAGACGAAAGCCAGAGTGGCAGCAGTTGATGTCTCGTCTTCCAGTTTTTTGCAGTCATGGGGGAGGCTTTGTCTGTGACTCCATCAGGACATTGTCGTTAAACTCATCTTCGTCCTGCGTTTCTCGCAATTATAGACGGCTCAGAATTTCCGCATTTTAGTTGCGTTTTACCGCTCTGTAGATTAAGTCATAGTCATAGGCCGCAAGGTTGATGAATCAGTCTGACGTGTGTGGCTAAAGCACATCCGGTACTGGGTATTTCAGGCCCATTATCCCCAACAATATTTGGTGGTCTGTCGTTATTTTCACGTGACGTCCCGCGACATAGCGATGAAAACGGTCCATGGCGAAAATGATGACCAGCAATTCATGGTCCATTAACGAGTAGTTATTTTCAGCTTTGCCGAGCGTTCTTGATGGGAACACAATCGCAGCCTCATTTACACCTGTATTTAGCTGTGCAAATACTGCGCCTACACCGGAGGCGGACGCGTCGTATGACGCGATCATGGTTTATTTCTCGTCCTGGTGAGCGAGGACCGTACGTTGTGCGATGGCCTGTTTCAGCTGCAGAAAGGCTCGTCGATGATTTTCTTTCCATTCCCAATGTATGCCTTTCTGTAGCAGTGCGTACAGAACGTTAGAAATTGTTGCCCAATTTGCCAAAAAATTGGTCTTAGAAAGCTAGAAGTCAAAGAAAAGACTGCTGCGTTGTTCGACATGCCGACATCTCGTGGATAGCTTTGAGATTTTCTTCAGTCAGGTGTCTCCTGGCAGCATCGATTGTGTGTCCGAGGTATCGTACTTGCTCCACTGAGAAGCGGCAATTATATATATTTGGTCGTAGACCAGCTTGAGCGAGACGCGTCATTACTGTGTCCTGTCTAGTCATGTGCTCTAATTGTTTGCCCCGGTGATAATCACATCATCGAGGTTTATCCCGATACCCAGGAATTCTGCTAAAATAGTTGGAATGAATTTTTGGAAAATTTCTGGAGCAGTTGCGATGCCAAATGTCATTATCTTTACTCTATAGAGATCTTTTATAGTGTTGATGGTGAACACATCAGCCGTCTCAATTGACAGTTGCAACTGCTGATACGCTTGAGCGAGGTAAAGCGTCGAAAAAAGAAAACCTTCTTGCAAATTTGCCAGGTTTTTTCGAACAGTTGGAGTGGGATACACTGCGAACTTTGCTTTCTTGTTTACCGTGCTTAGGTAATCTCCGCATATCCGGATGGTGCCATCTTTATTTTGTACTACGACCACCGGCGTGGCCCACTCGGACGGTTGCGTCGATTCCCAAATTCCTTGATACTCGAGACTCCGCATCTTGGCCTCCACTGCGGTGCGCAGTGCAGACGGCATGGGTCGTGCTTTTAGGAAGTTGAGAGTCGTGCCTTTTTAGAGCGCAGCTCTTAGGCGCCCGTTTCCGGCTTGAGCGGCGTCGCCGTCGCCGGCGGCGTAACCGCGGTGACGTTTCGGCACCATGCCGAAACGTCCTCGCGGGGTCACGTGACCCCCTGAGGTCACGTGACCGCCTTTGGCGTTTCAGTACCATCCGCGTCACCATGCCGAAACGTCCGCGAGGACGTTTCGGCACGGTGCCGAAACGTCACCATGCCGAAACGTCACGGGGGGCACGTGGCCTCAGGGGGGTCACGTGGCCCCGCTGAGGTGGGTCACGTCACCGCCCTGAGGTCACGTGACCCCCGTGAGTCACGTGACCCCTGTGAGATCACGAGGGTCACGCGACGTCACGAGGGTCACGTGACCTCACGTTACGCCGACGTCGACGCCACTCGGAGGAAGGAGTAGCAGGCAGGATGAGGAGGTGAGGAGGAGGGAGGAAGGGTATACCCTCCCCTCAGTACCCTTCCCTACTCCTCCTCAAGAGCTGCGCTCTAATTCGGCGTTACAGGGAGTTGTAGACGGCTTTCATTTTTTTTAGTTCCAGGTTAACTAGAAGCCCTTTGTGTCCCGTGATCTTAGTGTCAAAATATACTCATGTGTCTTCAAGACATCTACGACGCAGCCATGGTTGGCGAGGTGGTGGATTCCACTCACCCGGATTTTTAGGTTACGAAACAAGTTCTGTCCTAGAAGACTGCAGCCTGAGCCTTGTGTCAAAACGAAAGGCAAGATGTAATGCGTAGATTTATGTCGGACGTGTACACTTGCCATACCAAGCACTTTGTAAGTCCTTGCCTAACCCTGAGTGGAGGGTCAGGTCCTCCTGACTTAGCTTAGGGGCATTCTTCGGCCAGAGATTGCAATATGTAGCTTCGCTTATGATTGAGCAAGCAGCTCCGGAGTCTACTTCGAATTCGAGCTCTTTATATCCTATCCTGAGCGTCACCAAAAACATTGGCAGCGTACTCAATGCCCTAACAACATTCACCTCGTGCAGGCTTCATGGCGTATCCGAATGATCACCGTCCAAACCAGGTATTAGCTCACCTGGCTGATCGAGGCTGTGTGCTGTCCGTGATAGGTGCTGCGTTCTTAACGTTTTAAAACAGGATTTTCGATATGAAACTACTTGTGGCAGAAGCCGCACCGTGCATTTCTGAACTGGCAGCAGTAAGCCTAATGTTGTTCTTGGCATCGGTAGCATGTCTGTAGATCCCTCTGTCAGTCGCCACTGTACCCAGCTGCTTAGGTAGTAGCTGTTCGTTCCTAACCAATTGACCCTGCTCCTTGTGTGTTTTTATATCTCAGTAATGTTGCGCGGCACTTCCTGTTCATACGGCCATGCCACTATGCCTTTTCAAAATGTAGGTTGGTTTCCGCAAACAAACGTTGCTGGTGGTGCTCATCAGTTATGTGGGGTATGATAAAAACAAAATGATCCCTGAGCATTACCTCAAGGGATAGCATGGTCGGATTACACGGTGTGTATCCTATGGTCGCCGAAACTGCAGGTGGTTCTCCTCTAGCGGCGCCGGTAGAAGTTGCAGCCAAACTGACACTCGCTGAAAAGGAAGAAGTCGCGGTAACCGGTGTCACAAAGATCCCGAAGTTGCGTCCGCGGCTAACTTCCTCAAAGTCGCCGCGTAGCTGGAAATGGTTTCCCCAAGCTGCTGGTCTCTTGTTTAAAACTTTGCTTGGCTGAACAGCTCCTGACGGCCACGGGTTGAACTGTTTCTGAAGTAGCGCCAGGAACTCATCAAAACAGACGTTTGCTTGTGTTCTTGGTGCCACGAGTGCTCGTACAACCTCATAGGTCTTGTGTCCGCAAAGTGTAAGCAGGAGCACTATTTTCTTTGACTGCTTTTCACCTGCTTTGTCCTCGCAGTAAAATCTTAGGCGCTCGGCCAAGATGTCCAATCTGTTCCGTCGAATTCCTCCAGCTTGCCTTAAAAAGCCATCTTGACCGCTGAAGTTGTTGACTGTTGACCTACCTCATCACAAGTTATTAAGTATCCAGGGCAAGGACTGAAGCTCGACGTAGACAAGCGTCCGGACGTTACTTTAATGGCGCCTGAAATGCCCGTCTCGTGGCCCGAAAACTCGAGCAACCGTCCCATACTCTTGAAAGCGCGAGAGTCCATTCTCGAACAATCTCGGCAACCGGCCAGTACATTACAATTAGAAAAACTGAAAGAGAGGCCTAAAAGAATACAAAAAAATCGCGCTCTCTTTTTTTAACTTTTCTTTATGTTTTTTAGATATGGAGCATTCAATATATGTAATAACTGACAAAACATGATTTGGAAAATTAACTCCGGAGCAACTAAACGTTTATTGGGGCGATCTTGTGCCCATGACAAAACACGAAAAGCCTAGCATCGCAAGCGGCGATGGCTGTGAAACAACAGTGTAGAACGCTGGGGCGGCACTCACCCGGTACGTCACGCGGGATCCCTTATGTACCCGCGTAGGCTTCTGGAAATATTCAAAGTAGAACTTGCAGCGCGTAGGACATTCGTTGCTCCATCAGACGACAATGTTCCGTACTTACGAGAACGCTAAACTGAAAGAAGAAATAAGGGACCTGCCGCTCCAAGGAATCGAGCTAGGTTCCTCTCCGCAAAAACCAAGCACGGATACAACTAAGCCATGCACGTGTTTTGATTTTTTCTTTCATTGTCTAATTAGACAATGCGAAGATCAACACAAAGTTCTCACGCTCACAATTTTAAGAGCGCGTAGGCCTCTGTGTGGCCACGCGACTACTTTAAAATCATTTTAAACACACCAACACTCCTAGAATGGAGATCCAGCCCGGAGGCTCTGAAAAAAGTGCAATAGACTTTACGGATATTCGCGACACTTTCAATCGAATAGTCTCTAGCAGGGCGCACTTTTATATCTGCATTGTTTAGACACGTCCTCGTCCTTCAGAGGCCAATGAGCATTAGCATGTCGTTACGAAACGTCATATTTATTATCCAACGAGCAAAAAAATGAATGCCATGTTAGATGAGGGGAGATCTTTCTTTGGCATGCGCCGAAGAATGCTTAATAAAAAAAACGCTTCCCAACAATCAAGAATATGCGTTTTATTGTTTCGGGCTAATTACATAGCAGACAGTTGATTGACCACTGAGACAAACAGAACTCTCTCATGAAGCCACGAATTTACAGGCCGCGCGTCGCTGTGTAGTTTAACGAAAATTGGCATAAAACAAGAGCATCACCGGCATTTTTTTTACCTTCTTTAGGACGTCCTTCTTTGCTCCCTCACAGTAAATTGAGGAATTTAGAGGGACGAGTAAAATAACATATACCAGGTCTTCATACCGCCGTTTGCGAATTACTGAAAATAAATACTCCAAGGAAAAGTCCACCTTGAGTATACGAAAGGAATGTACAAGTTATCACATTACCATTAAACAGCAGCACATATTAGATCACTAGACGACGCAAAAAACTAAAAAAATAAACCGCATAACGGTGCAAGAACCCTGCACATTTGCCCAAGTTTATGACACTACCAGTTTGCCGGCAGAAATGAAGCCACGACTTCGACAACTTCACGCAAACTGTCATGAAGATCACAAAAAAACAATGCTATATTGACCGCGTAAGAGAGGACTTAAATTTCGCCTGACTCTATTCTCAAGCCGCGTATAAATCTGTTATGAAGAAGCTTTAAACTAGACGGTTTTAAATAAATTGCGCACAGTAAAGTGATTCAGGACAAAACTTTATCACTGTAGAATGAATTTGCCACTTTCACTGACATTCTTATTAACAATAATTGATACCTATACAATCCGTGTAAGTCATCTTTAACCCATATAACATAACAAAACTGACGTTTCGGTGTTCGAACTGCAAAAAAGAGCATCATGAGACACGCGATCAAACGCGTTCTATAGGTCTACTTGCAGCATTGGAACACAACCCTCGAAGGCGTTGAAAAATGATAAAATGCTTCAAACAACAAGAATGTGGTACGACCTTTTTTGTCTTATGTCTGTTGCGGCACTACCAGGGATGTGATAACGCTTTACAACCGTCTAGCTAAGACTTTCATACATATTTTATTCACTTGGCCTCAAACACGCCTCGCTCGGCGACGCGCGTGGCAATATAGACCGTTACCGCATATTCGAGCGTGGGACGAATGAGGGTTTCATAAGCTACAAGCTTCACTGTAACAAGCTTCACCTTTCAATTACATGCTCCTAGCTTCCTTCCTAAAAAGCTTCATATTTTGTAGGTCTTGGCACACGTGTTATCTATGTAAGTTTCCCAGTTAAGTTTGGATCTGATACCATACACCCAAGAATTTGACTTTACTCACGATTTCAATGCACTTTTTTCGACGTTGCCTTTGAATTCAAGTGGAATTTCGTTTTGTGTGGAGTGTGGCATCGTGTCAGATTTGACGAAATTCTTTAATACTTAAATACAGTAGTGGTCTTTCAGGCGCGAGCAGAAACGATTCTATGCCGTAGTCCTTGGGCAAATGAGTGAGGTCTAAAGCACTCACAGTGTCGTGGCGCGATGGGCATATATTCCTGTTTAGTCTCTATACATTTGATGCCCTGTGCTGTGCACTTTCCTCTCATGATAGGTGCGTACGTTGCTTTATGGTGCAAGGACATCCGCAAACCGGTCCTCCAGGTACTTCGCCAGCCAGAGCAACAATGCATTCACTTTTTTCATTCTAGGATTGATCACAAAGCATCTTCTTCCTTTTTACTTTGAGCTATCTAGCCGTCTTCGAAATTCCTGTGGTGAATGCTTATCAGAGCCAGCATCCACATGTGGCTCTGTTGAAACTGTTCCAATCAGTACACTGTCAGTTCATTTCAGCAGTCTCCTTAAAGAACCCACTAAAAAACGTTTTTAAGCAGTCTGAGTGGGAGATGAGTGTCGAAAAATACTTTTACGCGAAAAAAGAGCAATATTGACAACGAGATTTATTTGAAATTCTGCTTACGAAGTCCATGACGTCATTGGTGTTCATCCAATCACCATCTAAGTCGTGAATGCGAATCTCCTCCAGCCTCTCGTCCACGCTTTCGAAATGCCGAGAAAAATATGAAATGCAGGTGACTGCCGACTAAATCGCGTCTCGCGTCGTCAATATTGCTCAAGAATTGTTTTTTCTCGCGTAAAATTTATGTTTTCACACACGTGTCCCATCCAGTTTTTTATATAAAAAACTTTTTTAGAGGTTCTTTGAGGGTATCTTGAAATTTGATGGCTAGGTACGGTCTGGCCGCCACGTCGCCATGGAGGAAAACTGGAATTCGTGCTCCTTCTTCCACTGGAAAGCGTAGCAGCATCAAAGACGACATCTAGAACGATGTCTAGGAGGACTTCTAGGACGACTTCTAGAACCACACTCTAGGAGGACTTTGAGGACGACGTATAGGACGAAGTCGAGAACGATGCCCAGAGGAAACGTCTAGGACAACGTCGAGAACGATACCTAGAGGAGAAAACTTAAGGATGCTGGGCCGCATTTGCCGTAGATTTAGACGTGTTCACATCACAGTCCATCGCCGGAAGCACACAGCGAGCACAGTGGAACTCGGAAGCGCACCTTTTGCACACGGTGCTCTGGCGGTGACATCACGCTGATGACGTATAGTGATGCTTGATGTCATCGCGCTGATGACGATTGATGACGTATTTTTATGGCGATCTTTCGGGTACGAAAACAATGACGCCGTCCTGCTTGTTTTTCACATACCCTGGCACGTGAGGTCGTTCTAGAGGTCTAGGACCACTTCTAGGAGAACTGGAAGGACAAGAGATGTCCTTGAGAATACGATTGAGCCGGTGCTTGCTGCTCAATCGCATTTTTCTGGCCATTTACACCGATTTGTCGTTGAATGGCACAAGAAAACTTCGCCTTAAAAACTGGAAATGGCCCATAAAAATACCGTTGTAGAACTGTGAATGCAAAGAGTTCGTGCCGGGAAACGCGTTTTCATGCGTTCTCAAGCAAAATACGGAATAAACAAACGTGTTCGGAAAAATAAATATTGGTGTTTTGTACCGAACGTTTTTGTTCACGCACCCCACGGTGCGTAAATGCGATGCCAATGCCCAATCAATTCGTCGCGACTTGTCCTAGCTATCACTGTTGCTGCACTGTGGATTAACACAGTAGTCCTCAATTTTCCATTTCTAAACTTTTGCTATTATTCAAAATAAATTGATTCACTAACGCTCATTTATGGCCAAATTGGTACAAAGCTTCAGCTTGACACCATAATCTATTCATACGGTCCCTTGGAACAGCCAACAATTCGTTTGATTCACGCGGTGTATGTTGTTTTAAGTTCAATAAACGAGCTTTTAGGGAGCGTAATAACACTGTTTAAATAATGCCAGAACTGACGTTGCTGTCAAGTTATTTTGTGTATTCGACTTTACGCAGCATCAACAAAGCACGTTAAACTAGCTGTCAACTTGTTGTTGCATTTAACGCACGTCAATTTTTGGAATTGCGACAGTTATACTTTAAAGTAATAAAAAGTAATATCCTTCTAGAATACCCACTTTATCACGTCTTAATCAAGGTGCAGAACGTGCCGTTTCTGTGTGTATTCCTAAAATTGTGAAGTGCTGAACTTGCTCTTTATTGAGACGTAAAGTCACATATTTATATCTCAATTAATAATGCTTGCCATATGAAAAAAACTAATACTAGAAGCAACAAAACCACACCCAACCTTAGGCACAGTAGAGTGAAATTGACGATAATCCAAGTAGCGCATTTTTAGGGCAAATACTTTACTTTTGCACTCTAAGAAAAAAGTTGGCCTCAAGAGACTAACGGCAGCATTTGGTCCTCTGAACTCGCAGTTGCTCCCCGAAAGAACCATCTGGTTCAAGCTAGGTACCGTGCGCAAAGGCTTGGGACTAACTGCGCTCAACTGGGACTAACCGATAGGCGTGCGCGAGCAAAAGCAGCCATTAGTCCCCCTCAGACCGGGTGCATCTGTATGATTTAGTCCCCGAAGGCAAACGGAATGTTTGCCAGGAGGACGGACGATATTTCGCTTGTCTTGGTGATCGGCGAGACTCAGCTCAGCATGGCTGAAAGTGTTGACAAAACACGGACGAAACTGGCGAATGTGTTTAATGCGCCACGAACGTTAAGACATTACATGGTAGAGCTTCGCGCGCTGTGCGAATGCGAGTTAACGGACGTGTTGACTCTACTTCACCCAACTATCTCGTCAAAAATGATCTGTTGACATTTCACAAGTCCCATTCACGTTATTTGCCTTCGCGCAAAAAATGAGCATTTATCCAAACGTAACACCTCCAAATACTAACCCTTTTTTTTCTCTTAAATAGAACTTAAGAGTTTGTAGAAGACGCGCTTTCATCACCGGAGTCTCGCAGTCAGAATAAATGGTCTCTTCAATCGCTAAAACTGAGTTCTGAGAACATGTCGAGCCCTCGTCGCTGCGTCTCCCCGTAACCAACCTTTCTTGGTAGTCCAATGTCGAACTCAAAATCCACAACGACACACTTGATGCACGGCACGTTCCACTTAAAACGCACATTCAGGGGCAGTATCTAGACGCCTTCATACGATCGTCGTCGCTGTTTCAGATAATATTCCGGGTGAACAACGAAGAACGAACCGTGCCCGGAAAGTCACCATTGGCATCACCCTGCTAATGCAAAACAAATGCGAACTAAAAAAAAACAAAAAAAACGAAGGCTTCCGAGGAAACTGAAAAAAAGAGAGAAAAAAAACACACACAAAAAAAGTGTTTGCCTGTATGTCACTTGACCGGCGTGTTGCAAATGGCGACCTTCGGCCTTCTCCCGTCGGAATGAAAAAACAGCGCAAACAAAACGACGGACCAGTAGAAGAGTAGACACAGACAGGCGCTGACTTACAACTGAAATTTAATAAGAAAAACATGAAGGCCGCGAAAAACCCGAACAATCTACCACACCCACGTCACCACACACCACGTTCCCATTGGCCGAGGTATTCTATCTCTTTTTGATAGAGGGCCACAGAGGGGGCGCTGACACACGTGCCCTCCCACATCGTGATATGTAAAATGCCTCTGTTATTTCCCTCGTCCTTTTGTTGTTGTGTCGCATCATTATTGTTGTTTCCTCGAACTTAGGGGCGCACCCACACCTGTCACAATGAATCGCCAAATGACCGGCAGGGGATGATCTCACAGATAATGCATGCTCCCTCAGTCGATCGTTGACGCATCTACCGGACTGTCCGATATACTGCTTGCCACACGATAGCGGTATGCTATACACAATTCCCACTTCGCACGCTACAAACGGCTTTTTATGCTTCTTTTCGCATCGCGCTGTGTGTGCTGCTCCCCTATCAATTCTACCACACAACTTCTCCAGTTTCTTGGGAGCGGAGAAAAGAACCGGGACTTGGTGTCTTGCCGCCACCTTCTTAATCCTGTGGCTGACCTTGTGTATATAGGGCACCACTACCGGTCTCACTCTCGGCTTGCACTTCTTTGGGACCACAGCAGTCCCCCGAAGCCTTTGCAGCAGTGATTCACCCACTCCTGTAAGGAGGGCTGATGGATAGCCCACCCTCTTCAGCCTGTTCACCTGGGATGTAAAACCCTCCACCATCTTGTGTGGGCAAGACTTCGCCAAGGATGCGCGGAGACAGGTAAAAACTATACCTCTTTTAACCACTTTAGAATGGTTGGAACTGTAAGGGAGCAGACACTTTTTTGATCTGGGAGCATAACACCAGCATACATGTGATGGCTGAAGCGACAACGTAAGGTCCAGAAATTGCAAGTTACTATTTACAGGATCCTCCTTTGTAAAGTCTAACCCCGCGGAGCAGGCCCTAAATGCTCCTAACATTTTCGATACAAAATCAACTTTTTGGGACGCTTGCCGTGGACGAAACAACACCAAATAATCATCCACATATCTGAAAATGCGGACAACATCGTCTTTCAACACTTGTTCGATCGCTCTGTCACACTTTGATAGATAGATATTACTCAAGACTGGCGCCACGCTTGAGCCAATGCAGATACCTTCTTTCTGCAAGTGAACCGCATCATCAAAAACAACATACGTGGAGCTGAGGTAGAAACACAGCAACTCTAAAAATCTTTCCTCATCAATCCCGCAATCATTTTGAAAAGTGACGACCCCAATATTTTCTATACTCTCCTGAACCGCAAGCAACAATTCTTTATGCGGAATCGAATAAAACAAGTCGACTACGTCGAATGACACCGCATCACATGAGCCAGGGTTTGTGTCTCTCAGATACTGTGCCACACATTCCGCACTCTCCACCCTGAAGGGATCTTGAAGGATTAACCGAGTAAGGTGACGCTGCAGGTACGACCCCAACTGTGCCTGCCACGATCCTCTTTGCGTCACAATCGCCCTAAACGGGCTACCCTCCTTATGTGTTTTTACGGAGAAAAACACCTCTAGATTCAGACCCTTGGCTCCAGTTACCGATGCTCTTAACCGATCAAGACCCATAGATTCACACATCTTGACCGCCCTCTCTTTGACCTTGATAAGTGACACCTGACCCATTTTATTAAAATTCTTTTCCACCGCTTGCTTAGCCTTCACTAGAAAAATATCTTCTGGCACCAACACGAATCCCCCTCCTTATCCGCCACAAGCAGTTTAATCCGTTCTCCCAGGCAAAAGGTTACTACCTGGTTGGCATCATTGCACCTAAAAGATCTCGCTGTATTGCCCTTCGTAGGAAGCGATTCCACACCCTCCAAAATGCATCTCTCTTTATCCTCCTCTTCGACACGGTCCCCCACATTCCTAACAATTGTCAGAAGTTCATGTGGTTTAACCGCCGCTTCACAAGCAAACTTGGGGCCCTTTTTCAAAACGCGTAACACATTTTCCGGTGCGGAGACGTCACCCAGCTGTACCACCTTCCCAGAATCCATTGTCACAGCCTTGCTTGGGCGACCCAAAGTCAACCTGAGAGTTTGCCACAAGAAGTCAGCGCTCTGCGCAGCTTGGCGTCTACACTCCCAAAACTTCCGCTCCGCCGCCTTGTTGTCCCTGGACTTCTACATGGGGCTCTTTTCTGTGTTCACCGTGTCATCACCAGGACATCTACTACATCAACGCCATTGCTGTGGCCGAGGTCAAGGCAAGCCATTGCGCCTACGCCATCAAGCCAGGAGCTTACCAGGCTGAGGTCCTGGGCCTTTTCAGTTACCACCGTCGACAGGGCACGCCAAAAGGATTACGAAGATTCTGCGGTCCGAGGCCTGGCGACAGGCTAGATTTCTACGGGAGTGTCTCAAGGTACGGTGCTTCTCAACGTCCAGGGACAACAAGGCGGCGGAGCGGAAGTTTTGGGAGTGTAGACGCCAAGCTGCGCAGAGCGCTGACTTCTTGTGGCAAACTCTCAGGTTGACTTTGGGTCGCCCAAGCAAGGCTGTGACAATGGATTCTGGGAACGTGGTACAGCTGGGTGACGTCTCCGCACCGGAAAATGTGTTACGCGTTTTGATAAAGGGCCCCAAGTTTGCTTGTGAAGCGGCGGTTAAACCACATGAACTTCTGACAATTGTTAGGAATGTGGGGGACCGTGTCGAAGAGGAGGATAAAGAGAGATGCATTTCGGAGGGTGTGGAATCGCTTCCTACGAAGGGCAATACAGCGAGATCTTTTAGGTGCAATGATGCCAACCAGGTAGTAACCTTTTGCCTGGCAGAACGGATTAAACTGCTTGTGGCGGATAATGAGGGGGATTCGTGTTAGTGCCAGAAGATATTTTTCTAGTGAAGGCTAAGCAAGCGGTGGAAAAGAATTTTAATAAAATGGGTCAGGTGTCACTTATCAAGGTCAAAGAGAGGGCGGTCAAGGTGTGTGAATCTATGGGTCTTGATCGGTTAAGAGCATCGGTAACTGGAGCCAAGGGTCTGAATCTAGAGGTGTTTTTCTCCGTAAAAACACATAAGGAGGGTAGCCCGTTTAGGGCGATTGTGACGCAAAGAGGATCGTGGCAGGCACAGTTGGGGTCGTACCTGCAGCGTCACCTTACTCGGTTAATCCTTCAAGGTCCCTTCAGGGTGGAGAGTGCGGAATGTGTGGCACAGTATCTGAGAGACACAAACCCTGGCTCATGTGATGCGGTGTCATTCGACGTAGTCGACTTGTTTTATTCGATTCCGCATAAAGAATTGTTGCTTGCGGTTCAGGAGAGTATAGAAAATATTGGGGTCGTCACTTTTCAAAATGATTGCGGGATTGATGAGGAAAGATTTTTAGAGTTGCTGTGTTTCTACCTCAGCTCCACGTATGTTGTTTTTGATGATGCGGTTCACTTGCAGAAAGAAGGTATCTGCATTGGCTCAAGCGTGGCGCCAGTCTTGAGTAATATCTATCTATCAAAGTGTGATAGAGCGATCGAACAAGTGTTGAAAGACGATGTTGTCCGCATTTTCAGATATGTGGATGATTATTTGGTGTTGTTTCGTCCACGGCAAGCGTCCCAAAAAGTTGATTTTGTATCGAAAATGTTAGGAGCATTTAGGGCCTGCTCCGCGGGGTTAGACTTTACAAAGGAGGATCCTGTAAATAGTAACTTGCAATTTCTGGACCTTACGTTGTCGCTTCAGCCATCACATGTATGCTGGTGTTATGCTCCCAGATCAAAAAAGTGTCTGCTCCCTTACAGTTCCAACCATTCTAAAGTGGTTAAAAGAGGTATAGTTTTTACCTGTCTCCGCGCATCCTTGGCGAAGTCTTGCCCACACAAGATGGTGGAGGGTTTTACATCCCAGGTGAACAGGCTGAAGAGGGTGGGCTATCCATCAGCCCTCCTTACAGGAGTGGGTGAATCACTGCTGCAAAGGCTTCGGGGGACTGCTGTGGTCCCAAAGAAGTGCAAGCCGAGAGTGAGACCGGTAGTGGTGCCCTATATACACAAGGTCAGCCACAGGATTAAGAAGGTGGCGGCAAGACACCAAGTCCCGGTTCTTTTCTCCGCTCCCAAGAAACTGGAGAAGTTGTGTGGTAGAATTGATAGGGGAGCAGCACACACAGCGCGATGCGAAAAGAAGCATAAAAAGCCGTTTGTAGCGTGCGAAGTGGGAATTGTGTATAGCATACCGCTATCGTGTGGCAAGCAGTATATCGGACAGTCCGGTAGATGCGTCAACGATCGACTGAGGGAGCATGCATTATCTGTGAGTTCATCCCCTGCCGGTCATTTGGCGATTCATTGTGACAGGTGTGGGTGCGCCCCTAAGTTCGAGGAAACAACAATAACCATGCGACACAACAACAAAAGGACGAGGGAAATAACAGAGGCATTTTACATATCACGATGTGGGGAGGGCACGTGTGTCAGCGCCCCTCTGTGGCCCTCTATCAAAAAGAGATAGAATACCTCGGCCAATGGGAACGTGGTGTGTGGTGACGTGGGTGTGGTAGATTGTTCGGGTTTTTCGCGGCCTTCATGTTTTTCTTATTAAA
Organism: Ixodes ricinus; assembly: GCA_037355805.1. Classification (NCBI taxonomy): domain Eukaryota; kingdom Metazoa; phylum Arthropoda; class Arachnida; order Ixodida; family Ixodidae; genus Ixodes; species Ixodes ricinus. The sequence continues at coordinate 62,453 of JAZHYW010019323.1, read as the reverse complement.
TTTCAGTTGTAAGTCAGCGCCTGTCTGTGTCTACTCTTCTACTGGTCCGTCGTTTTGTTTGCGCTGTTTTTTCATTCCGATGCATCACCAACTCGCCCAGATTTCTATGCTTCTACCTTCTCCCGTCCTTGAGGCATTGGTGTGTCCGTGTGTAGTGGGAGGGGGAAAAGAGATTTTCGTGTACGCGCCCTTCCCTCTCCCAGCAACCCCCACCCCGCATTCTTTCTGGCGCTCCTAGCTCACGCGGGGGTTGGGCAGGCCGCAGATGGGGCAGAGAGGGTCCGTCGGGAAAATGGGAAGGGGTCTTTGTTTGAAAAGAACCTGTTTTTAGTACAGCCTTCGTCAGAACTTTGAAGCGGGTCGCCGTCTGTCGTCTCCGATCATTGCGGGATCCGGTTTGTATTCGCGGTGCTGGAACACTGCACTTGATCTGCTCTGAAGTCACAAGACAAGGGAACTCGATTAAGGTATGTCGAAGTACATCTGTTTACGGTATATTTATTAACTGCGGCTTCAGAAAGTGTTGTATTTTGAGCGCGTTCTCTAGCTTCCAAAGCGCGCGCCATGCTCTATTCTTTTTGGCACCATGCTTGCTAATTTTGTTATGCAGCACAGAGACTGATATTCAATCGTATCGAGCGAAACGCCAGTTCTACCGATGGCCTATTTTTTGTGTTTTGCAGACCCTGGCAGAATCGCTTTACCATACAGGCCTGTTCACACATGCAGCAGAGAGCTACAAGCATAGCGCTAAGCGAGTGCTGACGGGAGCTTTCGCCAGCTTTGTATCGCACCGTCAAAACTGTTGCTCATGGCAGACGAAAAGCAGCTTACGACACGTGAACAGCGCTACTTCGGCGCTTCGCTGCGTGTGAGAATCGGCCTTAATGGAGACATTTATTCGATTGTACAGACTTTCGCGTTGATGGCGGAAGCTCGTTCCGTCACTTTGAAGCATAGTTTGAGCTCGTACACGCTGGGTTTGTATTCCCAGAGAACGATCTACTAAAAATATAATTGCAAGTAACACCTTTTGGCGGGCTAGTTGGTTCACGCTCCGTGTGTCGTACTCGTTTCTACCTCTTTCCTTGTCCTTTGCGCAGTTCATTTATTTCTAAAAATATAATATTGCGCTGGTCTGTTGACAACAGATCGCATGTTAGATGTGAACCATTGTAGCACTTTTGTAGCCTATTTGTTATTTTATTCTGCGTGTGTTATATCTCATACTTTTGAAGAGCGATCGGGTATTTCACGCTGCCCTGTTACTAATAATCCAAATTCCTCGCAAACAGTCAAGAAGCTGCCGGTGCCCCAATAAACGGTGCTTGGACCACGACCGGTTTGAACAGACGTCCCAGTGTTCAAGCCATCGTCGACGCAAGTGCACTCTTTGGGATTTGGCCTTATCGTGGATTCTACCGCCCAGGAACTTCGACTTCAGTCATCCTTGAATGCGATATGTATCTACGAGGCAATAAAGCTACGTTTAACATGAACTGCACAATTTCGTTTCGGTGATTTGTGGCTCGGGACCAAATGTAAAGGATAAACCTTTAGTCCCAGGGGTCTAAATCCAAGGGCGCAACGTTTAGACCCATGGGTCCAAGTGCAAGGGACTAACGATTGGTCCTCGGGGTTCATTTCAAACGGTGTAACAGTTAGTCCCAGGGGTCCAAATGCAAGGGCCTAATAGTTCGTCCTCGGGGTTCAATTGAAACGGTGTAACAGTTGGTCCCAGGGGGCCAAGTGCAAGGGCCTAACAGTTGGTCCTTGAGGTGCAATTGTAACGGTGCAACAGTTAGTCCCAACGGTGCTAGTGCGAGAGACTAATGGAGGGGTGCAACTGTTACTCCCTTCCTGTTAGTCCCCAAGGGGACTAATGGTTGTGGCAACGCACTTGCTCCCTCGGGGACTAAGTCGCGCTCCCCTTTTTCTTAGAGTGTGTCTTGAGGTTTGTAACTCTGAAATCCTCAAAAAGCCACAATTTATGCCAAGCGTTATACATTTTGTCTAGAGAATCGGTGTGAAAAAATTGGGGTTGTGTATGTTTAGAAAGCCTCAACATTAGTCCGCCTCAACAGGCGCCTTGTCTCCCAGCTGTAGATTAGCTGTATATGCGTAGATAGTAGGACAAATGCTCTCCTGGGGTCTTTGACGTGCACCACGCAGTAGTGATATACGACGGCACGCCGCTACGATGCTCATCCACATCGAAACGGCAAGGGGCGTCAATTGAACCCAGGATTCCCGGATTTGGCAGCGCGAGCTTATGCTCAATATGCTCCGAGCTGGTGTGCGCTAGAAAACTCGGCCAGCGATCGTCCCACTAGAGTTTCGGTATTGTGGCCACAATATGCCCACAAAAAGCAAGAGCCAGTTTTCACTGCTTGGGAGTACAGTGCTCACCTCGCATCTTTGGTCCTCAGTTTCAAAGAACAAATACCAGAGCTAAGCTTACTTCTAGCTGTGCAGGTTATATGTGGCATTTTTGATGAATGCCTGCCACTTTGACAGTTATGTGGCGAAGAAGATAAAGGCCAGAGAAATACTGCAGTACTTCGGCACGAAGTCTCGTTTTGACACAAAACCTCATAAGCCCCCCCCTCCAAAACAAAAAAAAAAAAAAAGCGTTGCTCTGGTATGCTGCTTCGGAGCCTGGGAACAGGAAGTCTATGTAGAAAACCGCATGCTTATGCGAAACAATTATATTTCTCCTTCATATTAAGAATGGTTTTTTTCTTTAACAGGCCTGCAACTCTTACGCAGATTATCAGTCCTCTAGCTTGAACGATCCACAGCACACTCGCTTCGGGTACAACAGTTTTATGAAATGGGGTTAGGTTATGATGATCCTCAGACACTAAGTTGGAAGGTAAGTACCATCGAGTTTTTTTTTTATTTTGTTGTCATAACATTTTTTATGCAAATGCTTTAGCAACAATTAAGGGAAAACCAGCGAATGATAGAAGATCAGAGCGAGCACGCTTGAACATCAGACAGTCCACGCTCTTCCCTCTGATTGGGGGAGACGGCGGGCAGAGGCAAAGACAGATAGACTTTGCGTCTACTCGCTACACCTTCCGATCAAAAGTCTGCAATCTGACGTCACTGCATGTTCTCCTTTCATCGCCTCCTGTACTTCTGTTTCCCTGTTCTTTTTCTCTGCCTAAATTTAGGCTACTAAAAATTCATTTTTTTAGGGGGGAGGGTTTATTGCGTGTTGTGGCGTAGAATTTTTTCTGAACATAGCGACTGCATGAACACATCGGATATGGGCTATTTAGTTAAGTCGCCCTATCGTCTCCGTTGCAGGGACTGAGGCGCCCATCTCGTTGTTCATTTTTAGTTGACGTTAGATGCTTGCATTCTTAAACGTTCAGTTGAATATATAACTTTTCTGCTAATTTTTCTTTTATTGGTGATATCATAACTGGGTCAATAATATGCTCTTACATATTCTCGCAGCAAATTTACGGGATCTATACAGCTGTTTCTTCTTGATATGTATTGATGCAGTCATTGCAAATACGAGAAAAAACGAAAGTGTTTATTACACAATGCATGTAAAATAAGTTTTTTTTGTGTTTAGTGTGAGCAGACAAATTATTGCAATGCACCCTTTAGTTCAACACAAGTTACTTTCGTGTTCAGTATTAGATAGTGCTTAACTTTTGTGTGCCAACGTACTAATAAATTTCCAACGCAATACAATTTATTACACAAAAAGACTAGGGATTTTATTTTATTAATAGTTCAGATTCTGCTAGTTGGTACGACAATATTACGAACCAGCTTAGAGGTAAACACCTCCAAGCTGCAAACACAACAATACAAAAAAATACTCATACAGTTAAGAGCTATACAACTCATCAGTATTTCCTCGTTTTTCACCCCATGAAATAGGTTTCCAGACCAACAAACAAGAAAATGGAAATACTAGTGAAAGACAAGGCAAAGCGAGGAATGAAATAGAAAATGAAAATAAGAGGATAATAGAAAAGGAAAATAGAAGACAAATGTAACAAAATAAAAAATGATAATATAACTGCCCAGTTCAAGAGTTAAAAAACTGCAAAATAAAAAAAAACATACATAAACCAGGTGATATGTTGGTCTACGGTTGAATACTCTCATGCTATAAATAGTCCGTGAGTTACAAACAGTCCAAGAGCAAACACATAATTACAAAGTAATCTGTTCAGAAAATGAAAGACGTTTACAATTCCCTGTAACGCCAAATTAGATCGCAGCTCTTAAGGGGAAGGAGGGAATCGCACGGAGAAGGAGGAGGCACATACCCTCCTTTCCTGCTCCCCTGCAATTTAGCGGGGAGTCAGGTAAGTTTCCGGCTCTTGAGGAAGATGTAGAGAGGGGACGGACAGGAGTGAATGCCCCTTCTTAACCTGCGTACCCTCTCCACCTCCCCTTGCTTTTTCTCCTCCCGCCTTCGGCCCCTCCTCCTCCTCCTCCCCTTGTTTTCTCATCCTCCTTCTTCTCTCTTGAGGTATTTCAATTTCGCGATAAACCGTGTTAAAAATAAGACTTTTACAACACAATGTAAAGCCGAATTAGAGCGCAGCTCTTGAGGAGGAGCAGGGAAGGGTCCCAAGCAGCACGGATTTTGACCAAGCTATGGCCAATGTCTGTTGATGGTCTTTTGGCCATTGGCCAGAGAGTGGCCATTCATTGGCCAATGCTTGGCCGATGGCTAATGGCCAATGGCAGCATGATAAAGGCCAGTCACCGGCCAGTCTCTGGCCAATGTCTGGCCACTTGGCCAAAGACCAATGCCTGCCATTGGCCAATGATTGACCAACTCTGTGCTGCTTGGGGTACTCAGTGGAAAGTATACTTTTCCTCCCTTCTCCTAACCTTCTCATTCTCCCTGCTACTCCTCCTCCCCTCCTCCCTCCTCTTCCTCGTCCTTGTCCTCATTGTCCCCTCATTATTCAAGCTCCTCCCCCACCACCTCCTCCTCCCCTTCCCTTCCCCTCCTTCCTCCTCCTCCTCCCATCCCCGCGCGGTGCATTATGGGAAATGTTCTATAATGCACCGCGCGGGACCCTCGTGACGTTACACGTGACGTCACGAGTGACGCCACGAAGGTCCCGGGCGTTGCATTGTGGGACATTTCCTATCATCCACCGCGCGGTTACGCCGGCGGCTTCGGCGACGCCGTTCTATAATGCACCGCGCGGGACCCTCGTGATGTTACACGTGACGTCACGAGTGACGTCACGAAGGTCCCGGGCGTTGCATTGTGGGACACTTCCTATCATCCACCGCGCGGTTACACCGGCGGCTTCGCGCGACGCCGCTTCAAGCTGGAAACGGGCGCTTTGAAACGGGCGCACTAAAATCTGCGCATGGAATATTTGTATACTGTAAACGGCTTAACTTTCGCGGGCTTAAGTTTTCGCGAATCGTGCCAAAGCTGAAAATTTGAAATTATTTGCGGTTTCTAATTTTCGTGAGTCGAGTGTAGCTTCCGTAGTGTTCACATATTGCCCGAATTGTTCGCGGGGCGTATTTTTCGCGAATTGTAGGCGATTCCCGAAATTTGCGAAAATTAGGTCCCCGCGAAAATTTGATCCTTTACAGTATATTGTCTTTTTCTCGCTAACCGTCTGTCCGAGGAAGGGAAATATAGTTATCACAATCTGGGAGCTCCACTCTGTCTAACGTCTGGCTGTTCCAGGAGACAGCACATCAGGAGCAAGGCGGGAAAAAGACAGCATTAGTGTGAACACGTTGACGAAGCATGTATTTCTCTCGATGTCATTCTACTTGTTCTCGGCTCCTGTCGAAGACAGCTCGGTATTTCTTACGTCGATTGTCCGTTACCAGCATTGAGTCTTGAGCGCGATCCCCAATATGACAAAGCTAAACAGCGAGTGCACGTCCCTTGGTGCCAATGGGATGTTTTCCTACAGTGACTGGAATGAAGTTCTTTTTGTCTGGCATGAAATATTTGGTGAGTGCTGATGGGGAGAGATACGGAGCTACCACCACGAGCAAGCCTTTGTCGACCTTGACGGCACAAAATTTACCAACTGTGTGTAATGCCACGTAGATCAGTGTGTACTGCACGGACCCGTACCCATCTAGATGGCCACTTGGTTAACGAGTACACCACGTAACGAGTACAAAACTTCAACAACCGTCTCAGGTGCATTTTTTCCGTATATATATATATATATATATATATATATATATATATATATATGATATATATATACGAAAACACACCTGAGACGGTTGTTTGAGTCTTTAAAACTTATTATTATAAAACTTTGTCTTTTAAAACATATTATTGGTAAAGTTGGTAGACGTTTGGCATTCTCAATCACCGCTTGTCCGGAGATAGGAAATACAGTTCTGTCGGTGCCAGGAAAGAGGACAGCAGGATAACGGTGGGAGAACAGGACAGCGTTAGAGCCAACACTTTTACGAAGCACATGATACTCTCAATGTTATACTACTTGCTGTCGGCTCTGTCGAAGACTGTGCGGCGTTTTTGATTTCTTCACAATTAATCTTGAGCGTGCTCCCCGAGACGGGACAGCAGAAATGCGAGTGCACGTCCCTCGGGACCAATGCATGTAATGACTGGTACGAAGTTCTTTGTCTTGCACGAAATATTTGGTGAGTGCTGTAGGCAAGAGAAACAGAGCTACCACGAGCAAGCCGTTGCCGACCTTGGTTGCACACAATTTACAAACTTCGTCAGACGTGTCACAGATATCGATGGGTACAGCCCATACCCGTGCGCATGTAGATGGGAATTTGGATAACAAGTACACCATGTTTTCCTACGTACCTTTCTGTAATTTAATGAATGGTGATATCGCTTTCCTGCACAACAGGTAGCTGACATCTCCCTCCTCCGCCTCCTCCTCCTCCACTCCTTACCTCTCCTCCTTCCTCCTCCTCCTCTTCTTCCAACACGTCATTTTCTCCTCCTCCATTCTCCCATCCTCCCTGCTCCCTCCTCCTCCTCCTTCCTACTTCTCCTTCCTACTCGTCCTACCCTCCGCCTCTCCCTCCACCTCTCCTCCTCCCCCTCCTACTTCCTCCCTCCTACTCCCCATGGAGTCATACATGATCTAAAGTGCAAAGTCATTATGGGAAACAACCCATAATGCAACGCGCGTGCCACATGTGACTTCACGTGTTACATTACTATGGGAAACGTCCCATAATCAACGCTCGGGCCACACGTGACGTAACGTATGACGTCATTATGAGACATGTCCCACAATGAAACGCGTGGTTACGCCGAAGCCGACGCCAACGCCGCTCAAGCCGGAAACGGGCGTCTTAGAGCTGCACTCCAAAAGAAATTAGTGGATACGCTGGCCTACACTCAAATACACCTTCCATTTAAATAATTCAGATATTTTTGTTCCGAGAAGGCTAAGGACGGACTGATAATGCACTGGGTATTCTGTCGTACTATGTTCGTGGCTTCTATGATTTATCGGGTGAGCTGGTTTTTTCTCTTGCCTAACACAGCACAGTTGTCAAGTCGAGCAGAACAGCCGCAATTCCTACAGTGAACGGCCATTGACTAGATTTAGCATTGGCAATGTTGTTGTGCTCACGCAGGTGCTCATTTATACACCACCCAGTGTGTTCATTGCATTTCATAAATAAACAACACAAAGGTGAAGTACACACATACGGAAAAAGCCCTGGCTTACTACTCTCGTTTTAATACTAAAATAAAAGACGGGAAAGAGGTAGCGGTTTTCTCTCGTCCTTCTTTTCGGCATGTGAATGTTTAAAATGAAATTGCATTGATGGAAAGAGGAAGCCATTTTGGATATTTTTCTGGCATAAAGAAAGGCGAAAAATAAACGCTATCTTTGTTTCGCCTTTAGTGTGGATATTAAAACAACAGTTGTGAGTTAAGGGTTGTTTCGTCAGTATGTATTTGACCTTCGCACTATTTGTTCTGAAAGGCACATCCAACTAACCCACCCCAATATTTTTGTACTCTCCTATGTACTCTTTCTACGGGAGGAAGGAAAATGATAGACCACCTCTTCAACACATGTGAGAAAGTCGGATATGTGCTTCCTTGTGCAGCTAAGGATGCTGATTGAAGAAGTGTTTTTTTTTGCAGAGTTGGTGAAGTATATGTGCTGCCGAAAAAAGGAGTTTTACGTTTCCTGTGTTTGTTACTTACCTTAGACAATGGGATAGATTTTACATATGCGGCACGACTACCATTCTGGTTGTCCTCTCTCTGATTGTTTTGCGGCGCCACCGAGCTTGATTTCTCCGAAAAGAACCTTTGTTACAGACGTAAATACGGGAAATAATATCCACCGGACCTCACTCTTGATACCTGACCGTCCAAGCACGTCTGCCATGAATGTAACCATGACTTCGTAAAAGAGTGTTGAAGTCATTACTTCACTATCTTTGTCTTTGCAAGCTTGGAATGAGCAGGGTTGAATGGTAGGAGAGGTTTTGTCACCCTGTGCTTATAGTATCATACCACCTACAGATGTGATATTGTGAGACATACAGTAAAATATCCAGGAATCGTAATGACCTTTCGACCGGAATTTCATAGTGGATTTCCGGAGGCTTCATACAATTTTTAAATTGTTGAGAACCTCTTCCTAAATGGCTTTTAAGTTGTATCTGCAGCAGGGTAGATTAATAAATATTCAACATATCTACAGACTATTCACTTCATTTGATGTTTGCAATATTTGTTTTGGAATCCTGCCGTGACATGCAAGAAATATTTCACTAAGCACTGGAGCAATGGTGGATCTATTAATACTGCCGTCATTTGAATATAGTTATTTCCATCCCAAACATCGAAAGCGAACTTCAGATAGATCTTGAGTAAGTCCAGAAACTGACTTCGGGACGGATTCGCCGTGTTCATAAAGGGTATGACAACGAAAGCGTCAATGTTTTTGTTGGTTTCTTTCACAAACTTTAAGAGACGTTCCTTGGGTAAGGAATGATAAATGTATTTAACATCGATAGAAAATAATATTAGTTCGTGCTGACTATGATCTCCTACAAAGCTGAATACCTTGTACGAAGTTCGAAAATGGTAGCAATCGTCAATGTTTAGTAGATTTAGCCTAATTGAAAAAATTATGCCACCGATTTTGCCACTATCCTATTTCTACTACAATGACCGTAAGTTTACATCCTGGATTGTGGGTTTCTGAGCTGAAAATAAGTCAGCGTTTAGGTTTTTGCGATAATCAATAAAAGTGCTGAGATTTTTTTTAAAGAAATAAAACGATAGATATAATTTTTCGCCTCTCTTTTCATCTTGCTCAAGGCGACCTGCTTGTGGGAGATAAAGACTGATACAATTGCTTCTAATGCCTTAGCACCATACGTATCTTCATGCACTCCATAGAACAACCTTATTTATCGGCTTATCTTTTTGTATCGGTTTATTAGGAAGATAGCGATTTTTTTTTTAAGTTTCTACCTTCGTGATAGGAAGCATTGAGAATGACAGTTTGTATCCAACAAGTAAGTTCACTCCTTCCGAGGTTCATCTATCGACATCAGACGCCGGAGCGCGTCTCGGCACTTTTCTGACGATGACAAGCATCTCCATTGCTGACAGCGCAGGTTCGACTGTAAACTTTGGGACAAGATTTAGGATATTCCTCACTTCTTCTGGCAGATGGATGTTGCAGATATAGTGTCCTCAATCTTGGCCCAACGTTTGCGGTAGAACCCACGCTGTCAGCACCGGGACATCTTTCCACCGTCAGACTGGTGTCGACACGCGCTCCGGAGTTTGATGGGAATAGATGTAATTCTGAACGAGTGAACTAGCTTGTTAGATACTATCTCACCACTTTTTATCAGAAAGCAAGAGTCTAACCTAAAAAAGGGTCACTCGCTCTAATGCCAGCCGAGAAAGAAGGTGATTTTGAGGTCATGTACAAAGAAACGTATGATGCTAAGGAACTAGAACCGATTGAATAAGTTTTCAACTGCCAAAAAAAGTTGCCTTGCAGCAAGATTAAAATGCAGGAATAATACCATTTTCGAGCACTTTATTTTTTAAAAAAGTTATTCTCTTCTACTGATCGCAGCCAAATCTTTTAACATTGAAATATACGTCAGCGCAAAACACTCAAACCAGGATGTCCCCTTAGAATCATTGCCTAAGAAAGAGGAACATGACGAAAAGTGGCAATATTTCTTCAGGATAGTGTAAATATTCTAAACATTGACGATCTCTACGTTGTTTTAAGTTCATTCGAGGTCTTCAGCTTTCTAAGGGATAGTCGTCACGAAGAGCTAAATATATTTTCCATCACTATCAAGTATACATATTATTCCTTACCCCAAGAACGTCTCCAAGCGCGTGGAGAAGAAAGCATTGACGCTTTTGGTTTCAAACCCTTTATGAACATGGCGGGTCTGTCGCAAAGTAAGTTTCTCGTCTTACTCAATGTCCATTTGAATTCTACTCCCACTGCTTGGGGTTGAAATGGCTACCTACAAAAGACGGGAGTTTGGATATGATCCAGCGTTGGTCCAGTATGCAGTGAGATTTTTCTTGCACATCACGACAGGATTTTGCAACAAATAGTGGATACATCAGGGGCAGTGCAAGTATGTAGATACGGTGATAATAATAATAATAATAATAATAATAATAATAATAATAATAATAATAATAATAATAATAATAATTTGTTTATTTAATGGGCCCAAAAACAACCACGCGGGTCTTCACTTTGGCGCACACAAGACAAAAAGAAGAAACGCAGCACACGCACAGCTTCAATGTACAAATAAGCATAACTACAAATAGGTCGCACACTTTCACACAAAATGTAGGAGTTTCCACTTTCAACTAGACTTGCCAAGTTCCGGCGAAAAACTGGGAGATCTGTGAAGATGTCCAAAGTAGAGGATGCGATTGTATTAAATGAAAGTTGCATACGGGACAGCGGTGAGAGTTTAGACATGAATTGAATATAAAAGACATTTAAATTTCTAGTAACGCGACAAGGAACATGAAAATCGACAGAATTCAGAAGTTGATTAGCATCAGTCCAACCATTTACCACCCTGTGCAAAAAATCAGATCACGCCTCGAATCTCCGATTTGACAAAGTTGTAAGTAAAACGCTCTTAAGAAGAAATTCATAATCATAATAAAAGCGACGCTGAAAGTGTCGATCATACAAAATGCGTATCATTGTTTTTTGCACAAATTCAATACTTAAAGACTGTGTACTTGTTAGAGAATTCCAAACAACAGATGCCAATCTTCCTTGCTGCAGGAATATTAGTATAAAAGCCAAGGTGGAAGAGGTGTTCTATAATTCTAAGAAATGTATGAATCGTCCGGAACTCACCTACGAACCGCCGGTCGAAAGATGGTAACGATTCCTGGATCTTTGACTGTATGTCCTACCCTTTCACATCTATTGTTCATATCAAACCAGGGGGAAGTAACCTCTCGTACCATTCATTTCTGCACAATCCAAGTTTTTAAAGAGAGTCAGAGTGAGATTATGTGTTAAGAATTCTATTACCAAGTCATGCTTAAATTCAATGAAGACGAGCATCGAACGAAAATTATCAAGGCTGAGGTCCCCTGGATATCCTTTTCTTGTATTGACATCGGTAACAAAGGTTATCTTCAGAGAACTCCAGCTAGGTAGTGGTGCGAAAATACCCAGAGACTGGACTAAGAACGATAGTCGTTCCATGTGTATCCAAAAGCTATCTCATGGTCTAAAAAATAGCAAACATATGAAACATTAATGTAGTTTTTCCAGCACCACATACTTCACTGCCTCTGCAAAAAAAAGATATATATATATATATATATATATGCTTTAAGACTTGTGAAGAGGGAGGTCCAGCAAGGCTTGTCCTCTGGTGGGATTTGCTATGTCGAGGTTTGTAGCAGCGGCGACGGTGGTCTCACGTCTGCGGCTTGCCAATTCTCGCTTCTCGGCCCGTCGACGCTCCTCGTACAATTGCTGCTCCTGTTCTTGAACCTACAACAAGGGTGCGACCCATGTGAAGTTGAAGTTTAACTGAAAACGACAGTTGCGCGATTTTGGGGAGGTTGCCGCCGTAGAGCGCGCGGTACTGCGCAATGTCAGGGGGGGGAGACACGCTGCGCGTGCACGTCGGCGTCTGCAGCATTAACTGTTCTAAAGCAAAAGCATAAAACAAATGCCATCTTGCACATGCCTTCATCGACGTTTTATCTTAGCTGCTTACTTCGAATCATTTTATGCGGGGAAGGCGCCTCGCGTATGGAGCTGGTGTTTGCGGCAGAAACTGTTTTAGAGCAAAAACCTAAAATAAATGACATCTTGCACGCGCGTTCGTCAACATTTTATTTTGGTTATTTACTTCAATTCTTTTACGTGGGGATGGGGAGCGCGTGCGGCGCCGGCGTTTGTAGCTATTGGGGAGGAGATCGATCAGTCACGCCTCTGGCGGCGCGCTTGAGCTGTGGGGACAACAAACCGAATTTTCTTGTTTGTTTTTGATCAGCGATATCGATGGTGACGATTCGAATGGCCGCTCCTTGTGCCACCAAAGCACTGGTAAGAGTGAAGCTCTCGTGTCCAGACCGTGCATGGCGAGGTTCAATTTCTTTGTTATGCAGTGTTTGTAAACACCGGGCTGTGGGGACAACAAGCTCGTTAAAGCTCCCCTATAGTTCGATCTCCTGCCCAATAACTGCAAACAATTGTCGGTCTACGCTCGGTCTGACCCCGGATACGATCTGCCAGAACCTAGCCATAGAGAGCCTCGCTGTAAAAGTAACCACGTCTTCAATCATCATCATCAGCTGCGCAAATAAGCACAGATCCAACTTTGTCACATGTGTTGAAGGAATGGTTTATTCGTTTCCCTTTTCCTGAGGAAAATAGTACATTGGACGGACAAGGCGGTGTTTAAATGACTGTTTGCATGAGTTCACCAACAACATTGCCAATGCTAACTCTGGTCACTTAGGTGTTCTATGTAGGAATGTTGCTTTTCTGCGCGACTGGAGCACTGTGCTGTGTTAGGCAACAGTAAACACCCGCTTACCCGTCAAATTATAGAAGCGGAGAACATTGTATGAAGGGATGCCCTGTGCATTAGCACTTCGTATTTTTCTCTATGGGAAAATGACTACATTATTTAGACAGAAGGTTTTTTCGACTCTGCCAGTATATCCGCAGGTTTTCTATATTTTTTGTACTTATTGTTTGTAGCTCTGGAACATTTTGTTAGACACGGACTATTCATACGAATAGTGTACTTGACAGTCGACCAGCATATTACTTGGTTTTTACATGTTCGAAATTAATTGTGTACGGTCCTTTTTTATTTATTATTGTAATTCTTAGACTCTGGCAGTGTTAATATTTTTCTTCTTTATTTTCCTTTTGCTTGTCTTCCATTTTCCTTTTTTCTATTATTCTGTCCTGTTCCTTCTCTTTTACCTTTCCTCTGTTTGCCTTGCCTTTCACTTGAACTTATTTCCCTAGTTTGTTGGTCTGGCAACCTATTCCTTGGTGTCGAAGAACAGGAAGTTTGAAATACAGATGAGTGAATACTTAAGTGCTGTGTGAGTGTATATATCTGTGTTTCCATTTTTGAGTAACTCTCTACCTGTGCGCTGGTTCGCAGTTATGTTTTATTCTATTAACTTACATCAGCCATCAAAGTATTCCACAACGTCGTAACCACTTGGACACACATTCATCCTTGATTTGTGTGCCATTGCCTTCAGCGGCATCACAGAAAGCAACAAGCAAGGTTTCGAAATTTCCGCGTTGCAATTTGGACATTGTCCTCGGCTGAGTATGTTAAGACGCGCATATATATTTACTTTGATAATTTGTGATTCTACATTTAGCTACGTTTTTAAGTTGATTAAAAAAATATGAATGAACCTAATGTAATCTGAAAGATTTTGAGTGATGCATCTTAGATCAATACGCATTTTAGACATCTAAATGTAATTCAATCACCGGCCTTCATATCACTGTCTTTATGTTTGTCTCTACAGATCTGTAGAGCAACTAAGCGATTCCCAGGCTTAAAAATTGGAATGGCATTGTTTAATATGGAATCTGAGGACTCTGAAGGAAAGTGTTCTTCCAAGTGGTATTTTAAAAACGCAAACGGCTACTGGCGTGCCAACGGTGTTTCATATTATTTCAAAAGAATAGTTAATCAACCCAGCTTTATTCAGAGTGATCCAAAATGCCCTACGTAATAAATTATCGAGCGGAAATGTCCCATACGATTAAAGATATTTCTGTAGCAACTGTCAGGTTTCTGTTATCATTTAACGCGTGAAGGTTAAAGCTTACAGTGGAAATGCTTTCCATATTACTAGCTGTGTATTAGGAACTGTCTTCCAAATTGCTCACTACGTCCTTGGTTCCATCTCAAGTATACTGGGCTAGAAGTGAGGTGTTTCAATCGAGCATGCGAGAGTGTCCTGCGAGATTTTAACAAAATACCTCACATTGGACATTTTATGGCTCCTAGTGATTACTTGAAAGAACGAAAAAAATATTATTAAGTTTAGAAATACTTTGCCAAAACTTAATCACCATGATTTCATATCGTTGAATGCTTGATATTCGCTAGAACTTTGAAAATAACGCACAATTTGCGGCCAATAATTAAAAATACACCTAATGTTTCCGCAGACATAAAATGCTTGTTTTTAGTGTATTCGAGAAAATATTAATAGTTGAGATGGACCAACGAGCAGGCCGCTTGTACGGCCCTGTCAGCGTAGGGTGTGAATGGAGTAATGGCGACCTGTGATATCAACGGCGCCTCGTGGCTAGGACACGAAACTGTCAAGGTGGATACACAAAACTGTCAGTGTGGGTACAAAAAACTGTCAGGGTGGGTTCATTTGACACTTTACATGAGTTAAGCAAATATTCGCAGCATCAAACGGTCTAAGCGGAAAGCCCTGAGAGTAGGTTCGAAAACGCCTTATGAAAATTGCAAGACCTGTAGCCCACCTCCAGGTTGACCGCATAATACGGTGACAGAGTTCAAATATCACCACATTTCATCCTTACTGAATATATTAAATAAGGGCACGTAAGTTTAGGCATATGCCTCTAAATGCTTAAATATATCACTTTAATGTTTGCTCGCGTTATTCCAAATTTCATTTGAAAATTGCCGTATAACCTGCATCAAGCCAATGTATGCGAATTTATCACTTTTACTTACTATCCCGAATTCCCCCAGCTCTTTTTTACATTACTTTATACCTACAGAAACTGAAATGTATCGTTGTTAAGCACACAAAACAAACAGCGGATATAAATGATGATCGCCTCTGCCGCTTGCTTTATTAGATCTTTCTTAAATTAACAAAAGGGCTTTATAACACACTTCGGAATAGATGGGAGAAAAAAAAGATCTGTCACGACATCTCTAAAGTTTAAGCGTGACTGGGGAAACAGAACACTGCCGCATGGTTGGAGCATTGCTCATAGAAAGACGGGAAAGAATTGCTTTATGGAATTTGTCCAAATGTGTAACATCAGAGAATCCTGGTGTGTGAACAGAAGATCTGGTGTGCCCATCAACAGTGCTGGTGTATCCGCACACCAGCCTGGTGGGCACACCAAGAGAGTCTGGTGTCACACCACGCAGGCTCGTGTGCCCACCAGGCAGCCTTGTGTACACACCACGCAGTTTGATTTGACAAGTGTGCTGTATTTTTGTTGACTTTTCCCCCTGTCTGCGAGCGTGTTTTTGATTAGTTTGTGTGAAGCCCCTTCCCCCGACGCGGTGCCTCGTTTCCTTCCGTGTTGGGTCACCGGAGACCCCGCGGTGGGCTCCTTTGTGCTTAAGAAGTGTCCCCATCGTCCCCAGCACTTTCTTGAGCGGTCTTGAGCAGCTAGGGATGATGGCATCTTCGGGGGTTTCCCTTTCCCTTTCCGCCAGTATTCTTCTCGAATTTAGATAAAATAAAGGAGTATTCTTTGTGAATCGAATCCATAAAGATGTTTGTTTGTGCGCTTTTCTGACTTCTGACGAGCTAAAGATAGTTATGGTTTTTAGCAAAACAACAAAAAAAGCTTGTAATTGTTACATTGTTTTGTGCCGAAACCCGGGAATTAACGCTGAGATCATGCCTACTATGAGCCAGGATGGCCTCGACTGCCTGAAGCGAAAGAGAACTATCCCGCGAGACTTCACAACACAGATCATCAACGAGATCGGTGTCCTGCTGGCCACGGATCCAACCAACGTCGGTGAGCTCAAATAAATATTTGATATTCTCCTCTTTAAGGAGGCTTCCCGAATGACCAGGACAGACGAGCCATCTGTCAAATATGATGTTTTAGAAGACGAAATAACTGGACCGGTGGGGCACGCGGAACGGATCAGCGTAACTAAGACACGAGTCAACCGCAAGCTGAAAGGTCAAGAATCGCGAGGACAGGCCGTGCCGTTTTACGACACAGGAAAGTGACTCCGGTTGATCACGGCCAACTCCATGCAACAATAAAGCTTCCGAAGCTTTACTGTTTTGTTTTTTGCATTTTTTATTAAAGTAAGTATCACATCAGCGTTATTGTCAAACTTATCATTGTTCCCTTCTTTTGATTAAAGCAACAACCAGTCAACAGGTGCTCTGGTATCACACCACAACAAAACCTGATGGCACACCTAAACACCAGATGACTGGTGTCACACCACAACACCAGAGTGCTGGTGCGAAAATGTCCCAAATTACATCTGTAAAAAAATGTCTGGTTTCACATCAGGTCACACCAGCACTCGGCTTGGTGTATTTTTTACAAGGGTGTCACCATTCTTGGGAGCTGAGCTAGCAGTGAATTAAGCATTAAAATTGTGAAATAAGTGTCAACTATGACAAGTTCTTTTACGCTCCTGCAATAGGGGCCAAGAAGAATGAAGATTTAAACCTTTTTTGATGTCTAAGTTGGAGCCCATTTGCCCTTGTGCTAACATAACGAAGGACGCCTCAAAAGCGGCTTGGTGCAGGTGATGGGTTGCAGTCTGAAGGCGTGTTCTCAACTAGTGGAAGTGTTTTCTTTCACTAAGAGAGAAACGGTAGTTTACTATGCTTCTTTAAGAACTGCTGCTTCTTGACATCAGCTACTATCGCGGCCCGTTTGAGCTGAAACGACACGTGTGGCGCTATCAGCACCGCCTTCACATTCATCATTGTGACCCCAGTAAATATTGGGGCCACATTGATTAAGAGCCAAATCTCCTCATGCGCTCGTGCCACAGCGCTTCCGGCTGTCTGGCAGCGAGGTGGCAGAAGCCGTATTGAGAGCGAAGGTGACAAGGTGACACTTGTTATTCTCAGTAAATATGAACCAAGAGGTGATTGTAAGCCGCTTATCGCAAACTGATTGTGGCACAAATCGAGGCTCTGCACAAAAGTTCCGCAGAGCTTGTTTTGATTAAATTTTGCAAACGGTTCTTGCCTAACTCTTGCCATTTAAGAGAACCGAGGATCGCGCTCTGAAATCCAGGGCAACGGGTTTCCCTTGATTCCCACACCTGCCTGTTATCATGTGGGATGAGCACTATGCCGACAGGCCATACGGCACTGTTGTGTGATGCCTGTTAAAGCATTCCCCAGCTAAATTTCTTGTTTACAATGCAGCGGCAGAAAGGCTGCTTCTGAGGGCGTGTCGGTGAATGCTCCAGAAAGGCCTAATCATGCAGCAGTTTCCAGAAAGTTATATTTACTCAAGTAAAAGCAAGTTGGTAACTAACAATTTAATTTGACCTTTCCCTGGCAAAGATAAAGAGGCAAATTATTTAAAATGGGGCTTTCACTAGTGACTATACACATTGGGTTGTATGTTGCACCCATTGTGACTGGGATTTGAATGATGGAACGAGCACAGGAGTAAATTTATCTCGTCCCAAGCGTGCGAAAATGTTTGCCCAGTAATACGATAAACAGCAGAAATAGTCCCAAGCACAAGGTGTCGGTGTCATGGCGTTTCAGCTCATACTCGCCGTAAGAGTTCCGGATATTCCTCTGCAACCACAGCCGATTATGGCTCGGTGGAGAAAATTGATAAGTACACCTACAGATAAAGCTACGTCTGTGAGGGCAGCAAAAGCAATCTTCAGCAAACGGAGGTAAAAACAGACTAATTAAATTTCTGCCTGTTGACAACAAGCATGACAATGTTGGAAACAATTCAAAATTATACAACTGAGTTACTAAAGATTGTTGAATATGTACAAACATCACCTTACCCTTTAATAATTAGAGCAATTCCTTGTTGGTGTTAAGTATTGTAACACTCTGAGCAGATGTCTGTGTTTGGAACATACTTCGGTCAGGCCTGTCATTATCATAAGGAACGGTGCCTTTCTTCACATACAAGCAACCTTTTTGCATGTACTTCATTTTGTATCTACGGAATAAAAAGACCAGCACTAAATGTGGTCAAAATGAAGTGATATTGATGGCTGCAATTAAATGGCAGACTCTGGCGGGCTGGAAGCAAAGAGAAAACAAATTACTGACCACGGCTGCCAGCTTGTCAGGAGTCAGTGCCCTCTTCGGAGCTGCTTGCTTCAGCCGCCTGCAGGGCGGCCCCTTCACGCTTCGGCGCTGCAGGTATACAGTACCGAAAATTGCTTTCTTCGTCCCTGTGCATATGATTGAATCTTGATCTGCATTAAAAATAAAGGTGATTTAATGCTACAAATACCTCTTTGGGGCATTTGGACCATCATAGATGGATGAGTAAACATTTCAAAATTAAGTCCCCAACAAAAAAAAACAGTTTGGTTTTTACCACGGTAATATTTCAACTAGATTATCAAACCAGGAATCCTACTGTAAACTATGCATACGATGCAGGCTTGCCAAAATTAAAGATAGTCTCGTTATTAGCCTAATGATTATTTTCTGGATACAGGATTGTAAATTTTGAATTATATAAAAAACTGCACTTTCTTATCCAGTTGCTGTCATGTGGTGGACACTGTCCAAGAATATCAAAGGTATTATTACGGGCAGGCCTTCATTTTCGAAATAGCCCCGATATTGTCCCGAATGACAAATGATGAGGCGGCAAATAATGGAGGAACCAGAAGTTCAATAGGGCGAACTTGCGCCCAAAACAAGATAGAAGAAGCTTACCGTAGTGAAAAGTACACCAGTCCGAGGGCTGATGTGACTTGATGTGACTGCAGACTTTTTCACAGATATGATTTGGGACATTTTCACACCAGCTATCTGATGTTCTGGCGGGACACCAAAAGTCTCGAGTGCTGATGTCACACCAGCAATGTGGTGTTCTGTTGTGACACCGAAATCTGTTGTTCTGGTGTGACATCAGATTTTATTGTGGTGTGATACCAGAGTACCTGTTGGCTGGGTGTTGCTCTACTCACTAAAAAGGGTGCAACGATAGGTTTGGCAATTACGCTGCTGCGATAAAAACTTTATTCAAAAAGCAGACAAAGCACAACAGTAAAATTTCGGAAGCTAAACTACTGTAGTGTGTTGGCCGTGGTTAAGCGAAGCTTGCCCGGAGCCACTACCCTGCGTCGTAAAACCAGACGCCCTGTCGTTCCGGAATTCTTGCCCTTCAGCTTGCGGTTCACTCATGCGATAGTAACTGATTCGTTCCGCGTACACCTTCGCGCCAGTTATCTCCTCTTCTAAGGCATCATATTCGAACAGATGGCACGACTTTTATTGTTCAGCTCTTTAAGGTAAGGCTCCCTAATTATAATATTATCAAATATTTCTTCGAGCTCACCAATTTCGGTTCAATCCGTGGCCAGCAGAATGCCAGTTTCGTTGATGATCTTTGTTGTGGCAGCTCGCAGGGTATTTTCCATTCGCTTCAGGCGGTCGACTTCCTCTTGTCACGCAGCAGGCAAAATCTGGCCGTTCGTCACCAAAAACTATAATAATTAAAACCATTCTTTGTTGGTTTGCTGCCAGACCGTGTCTGACTATCTTTGGCTTGTCAGATGTCAGCAAAGCGCACCAACGCACATATTTTCGGTTTCGACTCACAGAGAAGACTCCTTTATTTTCTCAACCTTCAACAAGAATACTGGCCGAAAGAAAAAGGAAACCCCCGAAGAGGCGAGCGCCCCAAGCCGCTCAATGCCGCCCTGGAAAGTGCTGGGGACGAGATGGACACTTCTTGAGCACAAAAAAGCCCGCCGTGGGGTCTGCGTAGACCACAAAAACGGGAGCAAACGAGGCACCACATCGAGTGAAGGGGCGTCACACAAACTAATCAAAAACACGCTCGCGCACGGGGGAAAATTCAGCAAAAATACCACATTGGTGTAAGATCAAACTGCGTGGTGTGCAAACCAGGCTGCCAGATGGGAACATGAGCCCGTGTGGTGTGACAACAAACTCTTTTGGTGCGCCCATCAAGCTCGTGTGCGGGTACAACAGCATTTCCGGTGGGCACATTAGGCTGGTGTGCTCGGCAAACCTGCATTGCTGAAGGGCACACCGGGCTGGTGTGCTCGATGCACCAGGATTGCTGGTGGGCATGCGAGATCGTCTGGAGTCACACCAGGATTCTCTGATGTCACACCAGGATTGCCTGGTGTATTTTTTATTAGGGTAGCGTCGCAGGAATCAATGAAACAGCACAATCAAACGCTGGGGCGAGGCTAATTCTTGCTTGCAAAGCGGAGCCTCTTCTGTAGACACATGGGCTTTTGGAACAAACGGCGTAGAACATTCTAACCTCAAACAAGCAATAGGGTTCTCAAATTTACCAGAATGCGACACGACAACACAACAAAACATTGTGTCAGTGTCCAGGCATCAAACCTCACTTTTTCGTGTGGGAGGCGAGCACGGTAACCGTTAGGACACGGTAGCACTGCGAACAAGGCCAGCTTCGCACGCGGCAATATTTACTAATTTTCAAAACCCGAATGGGTTTTATGAAACTTAATTTAATCCCTATTTTTTTTCTGAAAGCCAACCTACCTGGAAAAGAATGGTGCGGTAAACACACCAAACGGCTAACCCTGCCAAATCCCTTGATGCGTTTTTATTAGTTTCGTATGTGGCGTTAAAGTGCCTGCGCTCAAGGCCTGTGCAGCACCTGGAAGCAAATTGCAGTGTAGCCTTAAAATGAGAGGCGCTTGGAGGTGAGTGGCAGCACAGCACTCACTTCTGGCATGCGCCTCCCGCGTTCACACACTTAAAACTGAACTGCAAGCAAGTGATTTAGCGAGAGATGAGACGAGCGATGGAGACTTCTCACTGTCGCTCGTTCCGTCGCTCGGTTTTAGATTTCTAGAAAATGTCGCTCATCACCTTGATCGCTTGCTCCCGTCGATTTCATGTGGTTTGAGTCCTTGAGCGGATGACCGAGTGATAACGAAGAGGGTCGCCATTGCTTGTCTCGTCGCTCGCTTTATGATTGTTGGAGCTTGTGAAAATGTGGAGCGTGAAGTTTACCAAGGGCTCTGTCCTTGCCGACTCTCATACTGCTGGGAGAATTTCGGGTTCCAGTGAAATACGACTACATGATTTCTCACTTTCCTTAGGAACAGAGGAGAAAAGTTAAGAAGGAAAAAGTAGAAAAATCAGTTCATGGTCTCTTCAAGAAAAGTTATTCGAAACACCTTGTTTCTGTTTTCTTTCTAACTACTCAACGACGTTTTATATCCCTACCTTCACAATAAAGTACTGCCGGTGGGCTAAAAAATAAGCGGAACATATACGACATTTTGTATAAAAAGTGAAAGCCATTTACAACTCCCTGTAATGCCGAATTCGAGCGCAGCTCTTGAGGAGGAGGAGGAAAGGGTACTGAGGGCGGGAGGGTCATGTGACCTCGGGGAAGAGGGGTCACGTTACATCGGGGAGGGGGATCACGAGACCTCGTGGAGGCGGGGGCACGTGACATCGGGGAGGGGGTCACGTTACCACGGGAAGGAGGGTCACGTGACGCCGGTGGGATCATGTAACCCCCTCCCCGAGGTCGCCGAAGGTACCTGACGTCCTCCCGAGGTCCTCCCGAAAGACCCCCGAGGCCCTCCCGAGGTCCTTGGGGGGGGGGGCGGCTCGTGGTTACGCTGACGCCAGTTAAGCTGGAAACGGGCGCCTAAGAGCTGCGCTCTAAAAGTCCATGCCCCAGTCTAAAAATAAATTTTTATACTCTTCGCAAGCAGTACATCACTAAAGACCCTACTTCTAAAGGCGCACAGCACGCAATATTTCGAGTAGTTTCCGAGGTCAAAAATCAACTTGAATCTGAACACCCGCAGTGGAAGCAACGGTTTGCCAAAAACATTGACAGCATCTCCACGTGGTGAATTATGTTGATTGGGGCGAAGGTCTGGTGGTGCTTGTCTGCGTAGATGCTGAGCAACAGCATGCGGAGCCTTTCGTTCGTTTTCATCCATGTCAGAACGAGAATGTGTGGTATGGAACGTGGTTATATACGCATTTGAGCATATTGACCGCAGCGCCCTCTCGTCTATAAACGTTCAGCCAATGCATGCAAAGTTTAACGCGATTATATACGCATTTGACCGCAGCGCCCTCTCCTGTATAGATGTTGAGCGGCTACATGCAACGTTTCATTCATGACATCCCCAGCTCTTGAGTTACTATCACATCTCAGAGCCCCCTACTCGTCCCGCAGTCGTGGCCGAGTGGTTAAGGCGATGGATTAGAAATCCATTGGGGTCTCCCCGCACAGGTTCAAATCCTGTCGACTGCGCAAACAGATTTTTTCATCTTTCTTTTCATCTTTTTTTTTGCCCTACACGAGCGCGTGAGCTCACGAGCAGGAGCACGAGCACCGGACGCCGGAGCTACATACGGACATGACTATATTCTGTTTCACCTTATGATGTACCGCAGGAAAGGCTACAAGCGCGACCTCCTTGCTCTAGGGCACATCTCAGCGGCACAAGCTCTCGTGCGTTAAGAACAGCTCCCAACGATATGAGCTCGCGCTTCTAGCCTTGTCTGCGGTACAACATAAAGGTGAAACGGAGTATAGCCCTAAGCTAGCCCTCTAACGCATCTTCGCCCTTAAAACTAGCGCTGCTATTGCATAGTCAACGGATGTACCTAGCAGTCAGCAGGTTCCGCAAATCACACCGTCATCCGGTTTGGAGAAATCAAGCCTTGTCCACAGATCCACAAGATAAAGCTACTGATACACTTACGAAGTCTGCCTTCCCCCTTCCCCGCGTTTTCGGTGGGACGTTTGCCCCTGGGTGCGTTCCTGCAATCCGACTGCTCGATCAGTGACCAATTGGTTCCTGGACTTCCTCGGCACGAGCACGAGGTCATCTAATGCACAAAGGACGTGTGCGACAAGGAGCCGCACACGTTCGCTTTCACGCTGCCTGCACACAATAGAACACGTCATAAACACTCCGGAAATAAAAGACTCATAAGTAAAACAAATAGACCCGCACTCACCAATCAGACCAATCACGCCTTCACTTGGGACTCTTTTTCTCCAAGAAGGGTCTTCGATGAAGTGTGCAACTCGCCTTGTTTTTGAGTTTTGTTACAATGACGATGGCGATGGCGCGATGTTCGTTGGTTCAACCACAGTGGTTTCGATGAAACTCATTTGACGCAACGTGAATGTGCTTGTTTTATTCGACCTACATTTGAACTT
Source organism: Ixodes ricinus (assembly GCA_037355805.1). NCBI lineage: Eukaryota > Metazoa > Arthropoda > Arachnida > Ixodida > Ixodidae > Ixodes > Ixodes ricinus. Next base: position 38,784 of record JAZHYW010019323.1, on the reverse strand, counting down.
TCAAATGTAAAAATAAAGTGTTTAACATTTATATAATTATTTGCAATAACGCATGTTGGAATGCATTGTGTAGTAAATCAAGCTTGTCAGGCTTAGCTTCGTTTTATTAAGACATGCGGCGACCACCGTTGTCCCATGTGCCATTTTTGACCTATTACTGTGCATTGGTTGTCCTGTTATCCACCTTCTTCGATACGCATCAGCCACAAGCATGCTGTCTATGTATTGTGTGCCCGCCGCAATAGAATATACAGTCTTCTCGGAAGCAAGGCCTCACTTGGACTGATTGGGCCGTGGCTTGGACGTAGTTGGCGCTCACGAAATCGCGTCCGCGAGCCTCACGGCGTTTGATTGGTTCCTTTACGTTTCCGGTGACGAATTCCTCACCCCTGGCTTCATCCCTACCGGGCCTAGCTGGTGAAAAAGAAATCTACGACTGCGCGGCGTTTTTAGAATGCCAATACTACACTCAGTCGCTCTGGAAGCCTTTCTTTGACGTGAACACTTCTTGGTTCTCGTATGACAAGAACTGTCAAAACGGAATTTGGGAGTTAGCGCGTAGCATAGTGGTAACACCTCTGCCTCATACGCCGCGGTCCCGATTTCGATCCCCAATGGGGGCGTGCTTTTTTATCTCGAATTTTCGGGGGGTTTTTGGTGAGTTCTGCGATACTCACATTTTTTTATGATTAATACTAAAAAAACAAACGTTTTTTGACGAAATTTTTCTGAAATAAATGGTATGGGACTCACTTTCCTAGGAAGTGCACGGGAGTTCAGCAGGCCTTGGGTTGCAGGATGGTTAACGCAAAGTGTTTGTTTTCTGTCCTGGCATATTTCCCGGTATGTTAAACTGTTAAACCGTTTTTGAAAATCTGGTACGTTTTCTGGTTTATGCAAATCGCTTTTCAGATTCCATGTTTGTTTTCATACCGTAATTATACTGTTTTTTGTTTTATTTCGGTAGGGCTCTTTATAAAGATCTCTGAATATTTCTTTTTTAGTACTTGTGATATATATACTTTAACTTTTGTTTTATACATTAACTACAATTGCAGACATTTTTATTCAGGGCAGCACTGTTATGTAGATGTTTTTATTTTCTACTTTCTAATTTCTTTCAGATTTGTCACAATCAGGTGTAATAAAACATTCCCGTTTTTCGCAAGTCACCGGCCTTATAGCCTTATGTTATGCGTCTTCGCCGGTATGACGAACTGATTAACCTCTACAGGATTCCTGCTTATCGGCAGAGTTACCGGGTGACCACTGTGACGATCCGATTCACCTGCTTAGCGCACCGGGCGACTGCTTTGCTTTCCTAGAGTTCACGTAATGCCCGGTACGACCGGAGCCACAGTCCGGTGCGAACGATAGGGTCACCGCTATCAAGCTACAAGGGCTCCGTACAAAGCAAACCAGTCAAACACTCCGGGACGCCGGTATGGCGTCACCGGGACTCCAGACAATGTATACCGGTTCCGGTAAAACTACTCCGAGCCGCCGGTTTGAAGCTACCTGGACTCCGGTCTAAAACTACCGGACCGGTATGGACTGGTACAATTCATTATAACTTCATATGTTTTTTTTTTTTTCACTAGTGTATTTAGGTTGTTTCTAAAGCCCCTCGATATGTTTGCGTTTGTTTTGCAAGTAGCGTCAAATGCTCGAGAGCACGAAGCCTGTGTCTCGAGCGGCCCTTTATAGCAAATGGCGGAGCAGCGCTGAAATGAGTACTTCTTGGAAGCGAATAGCGAGGAGCACTCGCGCGTGGTACGGGTCTTGCGCGTTTCCAGAACAGTGGTTGGCGGTACTTGTAAAAAGCACCTTTATCAAGGGGCTTTAGCTACACCTACTGGATGTCCCTTGGGAACTCACCAAAGACGCGCAGTAGGTGCGAGCTTGCATGTCCTTATCCTTACACTCTTTTGTCATGTCGCACGCTTTGGCGCTCTGCTGGCGGTGCGCTGGCAGCCCTGTCAGCGTAAAGCCCCTCTATCCTGGGAAAAGTGGCGCCATTCCCTGTTGTGGAAATACTCGAGACACGTGCTGCACACCACTTCAGGGAAGAACATGACGTCTGAACTCTAGCTCAGTGCTGCGTTGTGCCACCATGACCTTCCCAAAAGCTGCACGTCTTACGTTCTTCATGCATCGACGTACCTTGCGCTACTATTAAAACATGAACTGACTTATGTCAGTGTAAAGACGCTTTATATTTTAAAATTAGCTCAAGGTGCGTCGATGCACGAGGAATGTGCAATGTGCAGCCGTTCGGAAGATCATAGCTGCACAGCGCAGGACTGAGTTGGATTTCAGACGCCATGTTCTTCCCAGAAGTGGCGCACTGCACGTGTATCGAGTTTAGTATCGAGCATTTCCACAACAAATGAATGACGCCACTTTTGCTACTGTAGAGGGCTTTATGTCAGCGGGTGTCGCTCGCTCGCCTCGTGCAATGCCCTGGAGCCGCCTGCTTTCCAAAGCGTGAGCAGCAGCTCGATTGTGTGCGTGACAACAAGAAGGAATGAAAGAAAAAAAAATCGAACGTTGCACCTGCTCGCTGAAATGACGATTGTTCGCCAAGATGTTCTTCGTTTTTACAATAACATGCTCATATACTTTGTGATGAATCATGCCCTTTGGTTTCGATTAAAAGCGCGCCTTTTGAGTTGTTGATCTGCAAGCGAGCTTGCTGCGCGATGAAGGCACACATGAGCTTGTAGCGCAACTGCGCAATGCCGGAATCTGCGATGCGCCGAGAGAGCGTACGGAGTAGGACGCGCATCCTCGCCGGAGAGTAATATAGTGAATGTAAAGAAAGGACACCAAAGCCGAATCGCGGCAAAGATAGTGCGTTTAATGCCCACCACTACGCGGCGCTTTTCTGTAATTTGGTTAAAATAAATTAGAGTTCTCTTTGTGAATATTTGTTTCTTTTCTTTTAATTGTTATGATTTATAAAAATTTAAAGTACCTAAAACGGCTAAATATTCATAATCTAATACATCACAAAAACCAAGTGATAAATGGCGCCTGGTTGAAGTTGAAGAACAAAGAATGTATAAGATTTCGGGAAAGAATTCTGCAAGACGGGGTATCGAATTAAGTTATTTAAGGAAGTGCCCAAGCAGCATATTCAACGTGTTTCACGAAAGGTGGACAAATTCTGTTTTGCGAGAACTACGCATTGCACCCAAAAAGGCTTGTGGCATTTTATTTTTAGGCCATTGGCCTATTTAAGAAAATTATTAAATTTCGGGATAATTAAGTTGTTATTTATTTCGTGTAATTTTTTTAATATTAGGTTTATGTGCATGGTTTCAATAAGAAATATGCTTAGTATCACCGAAAAACCCTGAATCAATAAATTGCAGAACGATAGAAGGCACGCGCGGTATTTCAAGGCCTTGTGATATACCGCACAATTTCGACGGGTTTGTAAGTTTCGGTTTGCAATCTGAGCGCTTCTCGGCACCGAAGGCACTGCACCCCGTGGAGAAATAGTGCAACTGGCCTATGCTGCGTTGCGCGAGGACAGTACAGGAGAGGTTGGTTGCACTATTTATCCATGGGGTGCGGTGCCGTTCGTGCCGAGAAGCGCTTATTGCAAACCGATACTTCAAAACCCGTCAAAATTGTGTGGTTTCTCAGAAAGCCGTAAAATATCGCGCATGATTCGATGGTTCCGCAATTTGTTGATTTAGTGGTTTGCGATAATGGTAATTGACAACATGCACTTAAGCTCAAAAATATAAGAAAATTATTCCGTGAAATTGATTAACAACTTAATTATCCCGAATTTTTATATATTTTTTTCTAAATAGCCTTGGCCTAAGATTAAGTCGGTACATGTCTTTTTGGTGCGATGCGTAGTTTTCGCAATATCGAATTTGTCCACGTTTAATGAAACACCCCGGATATCTTATCGACGTTCGCAGGACATCCAGGACATCCGTAAAATTTGTGAGTGCGTCGTGAGAAGAAGGGACGGGACGGTCGAGAGAGCCGCGAGCAGGGTCAACAGAGCCACTCTATATGGCAGCGTAGCTGCAGAGTAGCGCCACGCTTTTCTCTTTGCCGCCTCTCACCGTGATTGGTCACACGCGGTACCATAGCAACGAGCTGAGCTGGCTCGGTTTCCTTAGCAACCGAGTGACTTCTCGTCACGTGACCTCGCAAGAGCCGTGATGTCACCGGTAAGATGGCAGCGCCCAGAGCTGGTGGATACGAGTTTGTTCGGTGCGCGGTAGTCGTATAATGTGCCGCTGCTTGCCAACGATTTCGGACTTCTTCGTGCTCTCTGACTACAGGTATAACGTGAAGATCTGAAAGAATGAGACTATACCTTTTCTGTGCAAAATCGCTCTGGATATTAACACCTGTACGACAGCATCAGTCATATCGCCGTAGCGGTGCTCGGATTCCTGGATGTGTTCAAGAACCGATAAGACTTTTCGCATTCAATTTTCGCATACTCCTAGCCTTGTTTGAACGTTGGAATGTCTGAGAATCGATACGAATTGTATGCGTCGCATGTTGGACCTTGGGGAAGTTTTTTCTGCCCCAGGTAACCGCGTAATCACAAAACGTTTAGCGAGGAAGCTCCTGCATTCTTTACGTTTTGTACTAATCGACGAGTTTACGATATAACTTTCAGGATAATATTTTCGCATTTTCTAGCTTCCTCTGAATGTTGGAATTTCTGAGAATCGAAACGAAAGGTATACGTCGTGTGTAGGGCCTAGGGGAAGTTGTTTCAGCCCTGGGTCACCGAATAATCACAGCAGCTTTTAGCGAGGAAGCGCCAGCGATCTTTAACATTTTTTTTACTAAGTGACAATTTCACGAATTGACACTTCTGAAGACTTTGATAAACGTGCTTTCGTTGCAATAGCTTGCATTTGATCGCAGTTTTTTTGTTTTGTTTTCAAGTGACAAGCTGGTGTTTGCTCAAATGACGTATATGAAATGACCTGCTCTATAACAATGCATCAACACATACTATTAAACTTATATGCTCAGAGGTGTGTATCGTCTTTGTAATTAACAAGTTACAGACAATTATGTTTTTCGAGTGTGATATTTATTTTCTGTAGCTGGGCCCGTTTTGTGCTCGTTAATGTCCGTGAGCTATGATGTTATCATCATGTGTGCATGGTTCTAAAAATCAGCAGAACCCATCCTTTGGGAATGATTATCTACGTTAATGCGAATAGCATCAAACGGTGCGGAGTTATGCGCGTTCGTCAGGTGGCCGGCACACTCTAGATACGCCAGCCCACTCTTGAGGCGATTCTAAATTTGTTGACACTTTCACAGCCCTGCGCACGATCTCCGCAGCCCAGCACGTGCGTTTGTGTCACTTAGGAAGGCGAGCAAAGCACGCGCCATACGCACAAACACTCAAAATGGTACCGACCAGACTTTCTGGCGTCTCAGCTAGTCTCAACCAGCGGTACTCTAAACGGTTGTTTATATCTTTACCATAGGACGCGCTTTACAGCGCTGTCACAGCTACCGGTGCGCGCGCGTTCCATGCACGAGGGCTCATTCCGCTCTCGTGAGGCTGAGCACGGCGCTACATCACCTCTCCCGAGCGCGGGAGAGGGTGAGCTAGTGGCCGTGCTCAGCCTGCGAGAGCGGAATGAGCCCTCGTGCATGGAACGCGCGCACCGGCAGCTGTGACAGCGCTGTAAGCGCGTCCTATGGTAAGATATAAACAACTGTTTAGAGTGCGTTGAATGACTGCCTTCATAGCTCTGTGGTTAGCGCGTCTGCCTGCTGATCAAAGGGTCAACGGTTCGAATCCCAGCCGGCGCCGGTCTTTTTATTTATTTATCGACCCGCGGCGTAAGAGGTTAGATAGCCAGATAGATAGATAGATAGATACATAGACGAAAAGTGCGTGAAGTATCCAAAGAATGCTATTCGCATTAAAGGGACCATGAAATGATTCTGAAATCGAATTTCATCCACCGGACGTCGTAAAAGGTGCGAAAAGAAACACAAAAACACAAAAATAGGGAGCCAAAAAAAATTCTTTGCTATAGAACTTTTAAAAGAAAACTGGACTCTTTTGCGCCTTCTTTCCTTCGAAAGCTCTCTGCCTTTTGACTGCTATGCATCCGCGGAACTGCAGCACGTCAGCCGAATCCACGTCGCCTATTGGGTAAGCGCCTACCTCACCAGCACCGCGATCATAAAAAATAAATAGCAGGCAAATGTTTCCTAAAAGTTTTGTTAAATAATATTCAGATCCACATTTTGTAGCATAATTAGAGATGTGTGGCGAAAATTGCCAAATTTGATAATGCTGAGAGCCAAGCGCCATCTATCGTGTGGTAAACGAAGCTGAGAGCCAGCTCCGCCAGCTCCGGAGCTGTCCTTTTTCCGATCAAATCAGCATGGCCGACAGCGTAGTTTGGTCACCGTAATCACGACGACCAACGAACGTTTATTTTTTTACGTGTTCTTCTCGCGCGTCCCGACTTCAAGCAGCAGGAAAAAAGTACTTGAAACAGACCACGACGAACAAGAACGCTGGATCCACAAACACCCGAGAGAAGCTACAACGCGTCTACGAATCCACCGAACTCGGCACTAGGCCTAGCAGCCGACTCAGTGGTGCGTTGCTTCAACGGTCCTTGGCCAAGACCGTCTGCCCACGACCGGTTGGCGTGCTGAATGGAATATGCCCGCGCGACCCTTGTGGACCCTTCCCGTATTATAGTTTGATCGCTGACCTCAATTTTAGATTAAGAGGTGAGGTCAATATCTTCCCCTTGTTTTCCGAGGCAGTGTTGACGAACACTGTCGTCGAAAAGGGACTCTCGTCGCTTCTGTCTTCTTGTTTTGTGTGATATAGAGCTCAAATAAACGCCGTATGGATTACCTTCGTAACACGGTATGTACACTTTGTTATTAGTATGCAATTTTTATTCTGACACGACTGCGCGTCACTGTCGAGCTATAACAGTACGTGGGAGCTACGTGCAATGCCGGTCCAACCTTCCTTTGCCGAGTGTCACGTCAGTATCGAGTTGCAATCGTAAAAGATCGGTCTCGAAGCGCTCACCAACAGTGCGAATACAGCACTTCCATCAAACGCGCGCGTCCGCTCAGAGTGTGAACAGGTATTTACGTGGCTCTTGCTGACACTGTCGTAGTTCAAACGTATATTTTTTAACGTCGGCTCGCTCCTGCATCTCCGAGGCCGTGTAAAACGCCGCGGCGATTTGTTTCCATCTACGTCGCTTTGCAAACGACTGACACGGGCCGCCTTTTACCAACAGTGACAGTTGGGTTGACTTCTGGAGTCTTCACCGGAAGACTCGCCGCACTTCCCAACAGGCATACCGGCGTATGAGACTAGTCCCATGCTGTCGCTGTAGCGCAACATATCTCATTGAATTTCGCACAGCTGCGATGTGTCCATGGCTATCGCGGCGATGAGAGGCGTCGATTCAGAAAATACGTCGGTGACATCAGCGCAGTAAAACTATACCGGCGCACCCCCAACTCGCCGCCGGTAACGCCCCCACTCTCCTACTGCCGAGAGAACTTCCGGTTCCTGTCCCAGCGTACGTCACGACCGTCAAAATTACGCCGCAACTTGTTTTGCGGTCAGTTGGAGAGAAGGAAAAAGTCGATATTTCATTATTTTTTTGTGTAGAAGTTAATGAACCGAGACGAAAACGGATGCCTGTTCGGCATTCAGTGAACGTTGAAGGTTTAATGTAAAAGTTATCCGGCAAAAAGTAAAAAGGTCATTTTCGCGGTACCCTTTGATATTGCGCATTAGTATCCTCTTTGCAATGCCTACAAGAGCCAAAATTACGTCTGCCGACCCCAGCTCACGCATTTGACACGAAAACTGCGTCACTCTGAGGTATGCGCTCGTCAACAATCATTTCGTCGACGAATATTTGAATTCGCGTTCGTGGCCAATGAGTGCACATGAGTGCACCTGCAAATGCCAAGTTCTATGGTGTGCTTTAAAAGCACGGTGGAAGCTTAGGGTCATCGCACCGTTGCCCTAGCATGTCACGACCGCTTGATTCCACTGTTCTCGTTTGAGTTGAGGATTAAAGCTAAGGAAGAAGAAGTTAAAAAATCATTTCATGGCCCCTTTAACACGGGTATGCGTGCTACACCAGATAAAAATATTGACTTTTTGCATGCCGGTAAACTTCCGGACGACCACTTGGCCTGTCGGCAAGAACACCTCATGTCCGGCGTCGGTCTTTTTTGATGGCGTTAACAATCCTCGGGAGACCACCATGCAGTCCTTCTTGGTTTAACCTTGTCAACTGTTCATCGCCCAAACTGAGGGTGAGACCGTCGTCGACGTCGCTCCTCGCCAGTCGGTGAGATATTCTCACCTAGAATGAATTATGAATGGTTGGGTCTTGAAGAAGTACGGTGCTAAACATACATTCTCTTACTATGGGGCAGTCGAGCAGCAGTCATGTCCCAAGGCAATCGTCCTGTCGTGGCCGGCGTAATCGGATTTTGTTCCATAGGAGCGAAGTCCGAAAGTACAAGGACGGTGCGTTCGTCCCACGAAGCGGCCGCCATCCCGGCGGTGCGGAAAACCACTCGCCTTGTCAGTGAACCTACGATACTAAGCAGCTCTCGTGGCCCGGCAGTCCTCGGGCTGCAAATCGTCTCACTTCACAGAAGAAACAGGCACCGTTCCTTCAGAAGCCCGTGCCGTACCGCCATGCAAGGTGTCTTTTAGGTCTTTTACCACTTTTCAATTAACGAATGGAGATATCTAGATAAAGGTTGCCGCCCGGCGTCGCTAGCAGTACGGTTACCATGGCAATTTCCCAGGCCCAAAATGAAGATCACTATAGGGGCTTCTGACGGCGTGCATCTAGATCATTTTGCGTCGTGTCGCTACTCTGGCAGCTACGCGGCCCACTGATCTCTACTGATCTCTACTATATGGCAGCTACGCTGCCATATAGAGTGGTTCTAGGTCCAACTGGTGGCAAGCGCGAGAAAAGGAAAAGAACGTGAGGCACGAGGAGAGCGAGAGGAACCGAGAGCTGGAGCGTGCCGTCGAGTGACGGCCGTCGTATTTCCCCGTCACTCCGCTGCTTCCGTATAGGCGGCCAGTGGCCTGCGAGGACAGCCAGGCCGTCCGGAGAAAAGGATAAGGGAAGTTACGTTTACTAACAAAAGCTTCCCGTTGTGTGATTTGTTGGGGAGCGAACGGAGCGCAGGCTAATCGGGCGGAATTAACCAATTGAAGGACCCACAAACTTTAGGACAGCCTGATTATGTTCTGAGGACCGTGTGTGGTGCTAGAGCTAGCTATTAAAACAAATCAACCTCAACATAAAAAAAAGAAAAACAGGGGCTTCGGGTGCCGACGAGTTCTCGAGAGCCTAGAGAGGAGGGAGGCGAGGAGGAAAGAGAGGAGAAAAAAATGAACGCCGTTTACAACTCCCAGTAATGCCGAATTAGAGTGCAGCTCTTGAGGAGGAGGGGAAGGCAAGGGGGGGGGGTCACGTGACCTTGGGGGGGGTTACGTGGCCTGGGGGTCACGTGACCTCGAGGGGTGGGCGGCGGAGAAAATTTTCCGCTAAATGTAGCGGGGAACATTTTCCGCTAGATTTAGCAGGAAAAAGTTTCCGCTAGATTTATTGGGAAATTTTCCGGTAGATTTAGCGGGAAAATTTTTCCGTTTAGGTCAGTGGGGAAAATTTTCCGCTAAATTTAGCGGGGAAATTTACCTATCATGCACCGCGCGGTTACGCCGACGGCGACGGCGACGGCGACACCGACGGCGACACCGACGGCAACGGCGACGCCGACGCCGCTCAAGCAGGATCCGGGCGCCTAAGAGACGCGCTCTAAAAGAGAAGGAGAAGGGTACCAGAGAACCGGAGCAGAAAGGCACAAACTGAAACAGAAATTACATTGAACGGAACCGGAACCAGATTATGCTTAATGCCGCACGCTAGGAGCGTTATTTCTTACTGGACTATCTGGGCCGCTGAGGCCTATGGCAGTGTTCGCTTTTCACCTTGTGTATATTACTCTATGCACTCACTTAGACCGCAATTTGTTGTGAGTTGTTTGGCGACCTCCTGGATGCCCAGCATGCAGCTAGAGTCACGCGCTGCGTTGTTCGCATTTCATTAGGCATTGTTAGATCGTCACAGCAATAGCTGCAACATTTGCCTTTGGGTCTGTAGGCGTTCCTGTGGTACTTGGTAAGGCGCAACCAATTACACTTGCTGGTGATTGTCGGTTTGAGATGCGGTGACTTGTTCTGCCTTGTACTAGCGACTAACGGTTACCTATAAAAAAAGAATATCTTTCTTTGAATCATCCGCTGGGCAACGCAGGAAGCCTTCTAAGTACGCGCTGCATGAGACTCACAGGTGCGACTGTTCTCTCCCCATGCAGTTTACTAAAGAGGCGCATTAAGACGACATAGCTCTGGCCGCTTCTCGTCACTCACAACAAAATATTCTCACCGAACTGAAACGCCAACCCAACTATGTTGACTATAGGCGTAGTTGTTCCAAGCACTCCGCATTTTTGGGCAGTTCCACGTGCCGCCGCTACATGACGGAAAATTGGGGTTGTGGGGATATTTATACAGCGTGTAGTTGGTCAGCCATTTGAAGTTGCCACGAGTCACTCGATGTAGATGAGCAATTTAGCCAGTGCAGTACAACCGCTAGCCTGGGATCTTTAACGTGCACCACGCAGTAGTGATGCACGACCGCACGCCGGTACGATGCTCATCCAGATCGAAACGGGCAGGGGTGGGGCCGCTACATGACGGAAAAAGTGGCGCTATAGCCAGGATACAGGTAAAGCCCCTTCATGTTTCAAAACTAGCGCAATGTGCGTCGTTACTTGAGTCACGTGCAACGTGCAGCCCTTGGGAAGATATTGGCGGCACAGAGTAGATCTGAGCTGGATTTCAGACGCCATGAATTTCCAAGAATTTCCTCGCGGCACGTGCCTCGAGCATTTATACAACAATGAATGGCAGCACTTTTCTCAAGATAGATGGACCTTTAAATAACGGTGCTTTTCAGCTCGAAGGGGCGTGGCGTGAAGCGTCTCAAGTGTTGTGCGAGAGCGCGCGGGGTACGAGAGCGTCTCGTACTACGCGTGCTCGTGCAGGACGCACTTCTACTCGTGTTACCATTGTGCGCCGCACGATTGCTCCAGGCGCAGGGTGTCGGTGCTGCCGGCGTCCTGAACAGTTGGCATGCTATCGATTTTTTCTTCGGCACACCTCCCCTTATTGCCACCATAACCCTACTATATCGACCTTTTTTTTAAGGGCGACGTCTTCTTCAGAACTGCGGCGCCGACGACACCGTCTAGCGGTTTAATATTCGAAATTCCTGCTGGTTCTAGCAGCACAGCTATTTGGGTTGGCAACGGTGTGGGTATGGGAACAACGCCTCTTGTACTCATGCTTCGTTTCAGCTTGGGTCCAGACGCAGGCGATGCTACAAGCGCGAGCTCCGGGCTTTAAGCGTCCCTCCCAAGCACGCGCGCTCGTGCAATGCAAGCACTGTTCAGGGCCACACGCTCGCGCTCGTAGCATCGGCTGCGTCTGGACCCAAGCTGAAATGAAGTATAAGATGCCTGTCACGAGAGCGGCGCGCGTCCTGCCGTGCCCTCTCCCTCTTTCCTCCTCCCTTTCACCGAAGCGACCGCAAGGTACGCTGCCAAGTGACATTATCGCTCGCGGCCACGAGAGCGCGGGAGATTTGGCTTCTGCTATTGTGATACCAGTAGGGGTGCAAGAATATTGGTTCAATTTGAATAGTGCAGTGTCATTCCTGGCGTTTACAGCACAAAGAGAGACGGTAGCACCGGCTTTCGTTTGCACCACAAAGGCTATGAATTACGTGGTGCTGTACAGGAGGAACAGCGCACCCGCAAAAATGTTACTCAAGTCCACGCAAACCAAAGAAAGAAAAACTTACGCCGCGCTGGCTCAGTGTTTGGTATACAGAAGAATTTTGTTAAACGAAAATCGCTTAAACGGAATTGTTGCTTAAACGAAACAACTATCTCGGAGTTATTTAGTTTCGTCATGCAATGTAAAATTAATCCCGTTAATCGGAACTCAAATTCTCGTGCCTCCGGGTGAACGGAACCGAAAACGAAACTTTGTCGGCGGCATATTTTTCGCTATCTCAGAAAAGAAAAATAACTCTGGAGTAATAAAACAGTATAAAAAACGTTCTTAATACTTATTAGCTTTTTTGCCCCAAATTAGCACGTACGCATGGTTTTGGGCAGTTTTCTTTTCTCATATTTTACGCATAGGTAGCTATGTTGGGTAGGCTTGGCTCAACAAGGCGTCTGCAGTTCTGCTAGCATCTTAGGCCTAGTGTCCTATTTTCAGCAATGGCGGCCACGAAGCGACAACACCGTGCGCTTACGTTAGAAAAAAGATCGAAGTCATTAATGATTTCGATAACGGTTGCTTCACGAAAACGGCGCTTGCAACGAAGTATTCAATTCCCAAAAGTAGCCTGACAAGGATTCCTCACGACAAGGAAAAGCTGCGGAGTGCGTTCAGCAGTACGCAGTTTCGACCAAAGAGGGTGAGGCTGCGACTCCCCGAACACGAAGAGCTTGAGAAGTACTTGGTGTTGTGGCTAAGAAGAGCCCGGAGTGAGAACCTTCCCGTCACCGGACGACGTCATTCAAAAAAAGAGGTTGCTGGATCTTAAACAAACCAAGATTTCCTGGTTTTTTCCTACTCAGTGAGTGATTGTTTTAGACGCCCTGGAGAGCATGGAAAGCGGGAAATGGAGAACATGAATATTGCTTCAACGTTTTTACACGGTTTGTGTGAATATACAAAAGCAGCAATTTGGTGTTTTTTGTCATTATTTTGCCTTCTAAATTCACTTGTTGGTGTTTACAAATTGTGCACTTGTGGAAACAGCATTTAAACTGGCCTTCAACATTTTTTGTGTACCTTCACTATATACTCTCAGTAAATTAAACTCTTGATTAATGGAACAGATTTCTCTGGTCCCTTCAGGTTCCGTTTATCGAGATTCTACTGTATTTACACTTTCGTCTTCATCTTCTTTGGGTATTATGGACTAGGGCCTTGGAGTTCAATAGGATGCTAAACTGTAAACCAAAACCAAAAACTGAAACTAAAATTAATGTTAAATTAAATACTATAAGCACTTAGTTGCGGCCGGCCGGCCGCGTCAGTTGCGCCGAAATGGCCGAGCGCCCAGCGCGAGTTGATGATGATGATGCTATAGCTGTTCCCTTCGAATCGGGCGATACCGGACCATGCTCGTGCCTAGCCAAAAAATAGTGTTGGAGGCGAGCGCCACCTCGTAGCTTTTGGCTACAATACTATTGCTTGACTATTGCAGACCGGCCGCAATGTTAGAGCGAGCCACCTGACAGGCATCTTAGTACAGGAGGCGTTGATGGGGGTTTCATGAGGTTTGTGATGTTATAAAGAAATGACAGAAGAGACGAGGATGTGTTATGTGGTAGGTCACAATGCACTGACGAAATGTAGAAAGCGAATATTTAGAAAACTATATACATCACTTCATTTAATAGACTTAAAGGTTTGAGTGCGCCCTAACATGTCTCTTGCGCACTACATTTAAGTTCTAGCGGCGTAGCATCCGTGGCAGCCGATGATCCGGGTGTACCGGCGTCAGGGCCGAGGAACGTAGTTACAAGGCAGTCGAGTGTCGGCCAAAAGCTTGGATCAGTCCCAGTACGTCGGTGGCACAGAGCGGCACCGGGTGTTCAACTGCGCCAGGCATGCAGTTTCGTCTAGCTCCGGAAGGTTAGCACCCGGACTGGGCAAAAAACACGCTGTGATTTAGGTATCTTGACGTCTGGACACGTTGACGGAGGACCGGCCTCGCTGCTACTGCTCCGTCCTTTTGCAACCACCTGAATCCTCTCCCGCGATCCTCGCTTGCCCCACCCTGTCTTCTTCCTTCTTTTCTTCGGCTTGTCGCGGGATCGTTCATCACAGGAGGGAACTTGGCTATGGTTGGCTATGAAAGGCTACAATATCTTGTCTGGAGATTATCCAGTTTAACCCAGTTGGCTAAAGACAGGCCTCCACCTTTCCTTCTCGGAGGAACGAGAGCGGCAATGGTGAGGTGCTTTATTTGAGTTTCCAAAACGAATGTATAGACGTGCAGCCTAATGTAGTCTATGCATGTAAGCTCTGCGCATTTGATAGCTGCATCTTAAGTGTTGGCAAGTAGACGTTTTCATACCCCTTCCTTGCCACGTCGCAATATCATACCATGCAGTGATTACCTAGCTGGAGCACCTGCACTAGGTCGGGATGTCCTCCTGACGTAGACGAAGTAGTCGTGAGCATACAATGCGCCGCATACAAAGTCCTCGCGATTGAAGCTCGCAATCTGACTTTATAAATAAGGACCCTTGGAAAAATGTGAAAATGACATTAAGCCACACTAACTTTACAGCCTCTTATGCTCATCGCTAGCTTTCCGCGGATATTTTATGCCTAATATTTTTACTTTTGCACTAGACGACGTCGCAGTGATAAAGAGACAGCCGTAGATTTTCGAAAATTGGAACATGGTACAAGGAAGTACACTATACTTACGTACGCAAACGTCTGCTCTTATTAAGAAAAAGTAAAAGCAATGGCGAGCTGGTGAAGAACTTCCATCGTAAACCGGAGACACGGCAAAAATAAAAAAAACGGACGAAACAATAACAAGTATCAAACACACCTTCTAGTTTATTTGAACATCATCGCTCTTTATATACAACACAACCCTCCTCTCCAGAGCTGAAACACCTTCTGTCCAAAGGCGAAACACCTCCTCTCCGCTCCGTCACCAAAATCTCAGAATGAAACAATGACAGGTACAACCTCCCTTCCTTGCACAACAACCAAAAACTGACCCCAACGACCTCATTTCAAATGCAAGATAACAGGCATCTCAAGCACAAACCCTGCTAACGATGAAAACGCCTCCCCACCCCCGCCCCCCCCCACCCCCCCAAAAAGAAAAGAAAATGAAAGAGATATGCCATTTTCTTCAGAAACGACCAGCCACAGACGATAACAGGCAACCCAAAGAGAAACAGTGTTAACGGTAACCCCCCCCCCCCCACCAAAAGAAAAAAATAAAATAAAACTTTTTAGAGATACAGAAAGCACTTCAGTTCATTATCAAAAGCCAAGGACGGTGTGCTTCCACATTTGTCACGCGCCAAAATAGACAATGTCTCCCTCACAACTATCCTACCATTTTCGTTCTCCTTATACAAAACCTGTGTATTCCCCCACTCCGGCTGACAGTCATTGCAGTCTACAACATTTTTAGCTATTTCTGAATGCTGCGCCTTGTTTTTTAACGCTCTTCTATGTTCCAGCAACCTTTCATTTAAACAGCGACCAGTTTGACCTACATAAGACAACCTACACCGCAACGGAATGTCGTATACCACTCCTACCTGACAAGTTACATCAGGGTTTTGGTGTTTTTTAAGGCAACCCTGACAACCACCCGAAAAGGGGGTTAAAATTTCCGATTTATGTTGTGCCTTGAAAACTAAATTTACTCCGAACTCCTTTGCCACTGACTTTAAATTATGAGATATTCCATGATAGTAAGGAACGCAGACCACATTCTTTACAACCGGTTTTTCTACAGGAGCCGAAATGAACTTTCTTAACACCTTGAGCATAACGCTAGCAATAAAATCCTGGTGATGACCCGCTTCCAGAAGACGCAACTTTTGCAACTCTATTGCCTCTCCAACACGATGCACACAGGACTTTTTACACGCGTTATCTACCACAGACGTAATCACACCCCTCTTGACTGACTTCGAGTGACAGCTGTCAGCCGCCAACAAGAGTTTTGCCGATTCCTTGCCGTACCTCCAGCATAAACCCTTTTCTGTGTGATGCAGGAGGTCTAGGTACTGAATCTTGCCCTGAAGAGTATATTCCTCCGTGAATCCTCATCACGGGAGAAGCTGCGAAGTGATAACTTTATACATAAAGGATCTTTACTATTCTATGGAAGAGTCGGAGCTTTTGATGAGGGTCAGGAGGTGGTGTAAGGACTATCTAGTGAAGTTTCAGTCTTCCTCTGGAATTGATATGGCGAGCTTTATGAGCATTCTGGGGTTTTATTTAGAGTCCACTGTTATAGACTTTGAAGGTGCTCTTTTTATCCAAAGAGAGCGAGTTTGTATTGAGTCTTCAAGTGCACCAGTGTTATCAGAATCTTTTTTTTAACAAGATGGATGTTCACGTTGACGCGTTTATGCGGTCTTTTCCGAGTGGAGCTGTTGTGGGCCGTCGCTATATATACGACATCTTGATTTGTGCTTTCGAGGAAGGGTTAGCAGGGACGGTTACGAAGTGTTTAATAGAAAAGTGCCACGATTTGACGCTCACGGAGGAATGTACTCTTCAGGGCAAGATTCAATACCTAGACCTCCTGCTTGACACAGAAAAGGGTTTATGCTGGAGGTACAGCAAGGAATCGGCAAAAACTCTTATTGGCGGCTGACAGCTGTAACTCGAAATTAGTCAAGAGGGGTGTGATTGCGTCTGAGCTAGATAACGCGTGTAAAAAGTCCTGTGTGCATCGTGTTGGAAAGGCAATAAAGTCGCAAAAGTTGCTTCTTTTGGAAGCGGGCCATCACCAGGATTTAATTGCTAGCGTTATGCTCAAGGTGTTAGGAAAGTTCATTTCGGCTCCTCTAGAAAAACCGGTTGTTAAGAATCTGGTCTGCGTTCCTTACTATCATGGAATATCTCATAATTTAAAGTCAGTGGCCAAGACGTTCGGAGTAAACTTAGTTTTCAAGGCACAACATAAATTGGAAAGTTTAACACTCTTTTCGGGTGGTCGTCAGGGTTGCCTTAAAAACACCAAATCCCTGATGTAGCTTGTCAGGTAAAAGTGGTATACGACATTCTGTTGCGGTGTTGGTTGTCTTATATAGGGAAAACTGGTCGCTGTTTAAATGAAAGGTTGCTGGAACATAAAAGAGCGGTAAAAAACAAGGCGCAGCATTCAGAAATAGCTAAACATGTTGTACACTGCAATGACTGTCAGCCGGAGTGGGGGAATACCCAGGTTTTGCATAAAGAAAAAGAAAATGGTAGGAGAGTTGTGAGGGAGACATTGTCTATTTTGGCTCGTGGTAACTGTGTAAGCACACCTTCCTTGGCTTTTGATAGGGAACTGAAGCGCTTTCTGTGTCTTTAAAAAGTTCTTTTTATTTTTTTATTTTTTTGGTGGGGGGGGGGTTGAACGTTAACACTGTGTCTTCTTGGGACGCCTGTTATCGGCTGTGACTGGTCGTTTCTAAAGAAAGTGACATGTCTTTTTCATTATTTTTGGTAGGTGGGGGGTGGGGAGGCGTTTTCATCGTTAGCAGGGTTTGTGCTTGAGAGGCCTGTTATCTTGGATATGAAATGAGGTCGTCGGGGTCAGTTTTTGGTTGGTGTGAAAGGAAGGGAGGTGGTACCTGTCATTGGTTCATTCTGAGATTTTGGTGACGGAGTGGAGAGGAGATGTTTCGCCTTTGGAGTGGAGGTGTTTCGGCTGTGGAGAGTGAAGCGATGTTCAAATAAACTAGAAGCTGTGTTTAAGACTTGTTGTTGTTTTGTCCGCTTTTTATTTTGCCGTTTACGTATACGATGTTGGTTTACGATGGAAGTCTGTTTTTATGCCTTTTCGCCTATATCCTTGGCGGTTGCATACTCTGTGTCAGCGGGCAATCCATAAATGCACCAAGCCGAGGGTAAGTTACTTACGCGCCGCTATGAGGTCATACGAATATGATCTATCGAATTTCGACATGAGCCGCGGGGTAGCGATTGAAGAGGATGAAGTTTCATGGGTCGTCCCCTAAATAGCCTGCGATGGCACTGCCCATTGTTACGGTGTAAGATAACTCTTTAGGTGAGGACACGGCGGGGCTGAACGCGCGGCGCGAGGAATCAGATAGTGTTCGTTCGACGGGCATCCGAAAAGCTGCTTTATTCCGCGGCCACCGTGCCCCGGGAAAAGTGGCGCCATTCGTTGTTGTAGAGATGCTCGAGGCACGTGCCGCGCGCCACTTCTGGGAAATTCATGGCGTCTGAAATCTAGCTCAGTGCTGCGCTGTGCCGCCATGATCTTCCCAAGGGCTGCACGTTACACGTGCCTCGTGCTATCGACGAACCTTGCGCTACTTTTGAAACATAAAGGGGCTTTGCGTGCCCGCGGCTGACGGTGTCGCCGGCGGCCAAACGGCGAAACTGTGTGAGAGCAAAAAAAATTATCTCGTTGCCATGACAGCCCGGTACACCTTGGTCTTTCCGCACGAGCAACAACCTCGCTGGAGCTCTCCGCGTGCAGAGCATGAGATGGCACGAGCCGTCTTTGCCGTGCCCACGGGTCGACGAGTCATCTGCCGGCGCCGCTTGAAACCCTATACTTTGTTTCAGCTAGTGTTGTACCGCAGGAAAGGCTACAAGCGCGAGCTCTTTGCTCTAGGGCATATCTCGGCGGCACAAGCCCTCGTGCACCAAGGGCAGCTGCCAACGCTATGAGCTCGCGCTTCTGGCCTTCGCTGCGGTACAAGATAAGGTGAAACGAAGTATAGTGAGAGAGAGAAAGAGAGCGAGTGAAAAGCGAACTTTAGCTGAACTGCGCGAGGAGCGCGCTGTCCTCACCTGGGTAGCTAAACTCGTGGAGCAAAACATTCTTCGCTTTTGACGTAGCGGGGGAGTGACCAAAAGAACGCCGCAAAGTTCCCTCCTCCTGCTCGCGCTCAACTTCGCAACTTTTGATGAAAAATCCCCCGCGATCCCTAGGCGGTGCACGAGAGCACGAGACAGCGGGGGGAGGCGAGCGTTCACGCCGCACGCTGTACGTTGTCTTTGAGCTCTCTAGCGCCGACAATCCCGTCATGCCTCGCCCAGGCGAGGAGCGAGAGCAGACGACGGGAGTTCGTCTGCTACGAGGCGGCATTCGTACAGCGGAGCTGAAAGAAAAAGTTGGTATTCTGCTCGAAATCGCGTCCCGCGGGCCACAAACTCAAACGCGAGCTTGAATTGTAAGCTTCTGATATTCCACAAAGGGAGGAATTGACGACTTGTGTTTTGATTGCTAAATTTGGGTCGTTTTGTTGTTGTACAGACGCTGAAACCTACCAGTGTGTAATGAAAGGCCCAGGACAAACACAGAGGCCGCGAGATCTCGCATCATCTGTGTGCAGGTGAAAATTGGAACATTTTTCGACAAAGCTCCCACAGCAGAAACCTGTGACGCATTCACTCAGCGTCCGGGAAGGCTAAACATGGAGACGTTGCCCGAGGCTCAAGCACAATCATATTTGAACGGCAGCTATCTTGCCCCGTCGTATTTTGTTTAAGAAAGCTCTCGTTCTCAATGCCCTCATTAGGGAAATAAAATAAAGTTTTACGAAACGTATTGCTAGATGTTCCAAAGAACCATATTTCAGCAGTATCCATTCGGTGGTTCACTCATAATACTATGCTTAAAACGAAGCAAGCTTTTGCGCGTACAGTGCCATAAATTTTCTCAAGTGCATGCTGTTTTGTAGTCAGCGGGCTTCGAAACTTACGCCGTCTGTAGATATCTCTGACAGCCGAGTTCCTTAATTGGAAATCATCGCAAATATAAGTGACACGTTGCAGCAACCAACGTTTATAGATAAACGATGGCAGCGACTGCGCTCCCGCATTCCCACCCATCACGTCAAACAAAAAGGCGCTAGTTTTGGTCTGCACTAGGGGCATTCGGCAAGTTCGTCCGGGGCCTGTTCTCCGTGCAGCACTCCGCGGGTGCAATGCATTAGAACTCTCACAGTGCAAGTCTGGATCGCGGTTCGGGAGCCCGTCACTGGCCTCACCGGCGGCCATTGCTTGACAACAGGCGATACGCCGCGTCCTGTCTAGTTCTCCCTTCGTTTCCGTCCTTGTTGTTTTGGCGTATTACACCATGAGGCAATACACGAAAGTCTAAGGGAGAAACACACAAAAATAGGAAGCTTGTACGGGGTGCTCGAGGGCGAGTATTTTATGACGTGCTGCGATGATTATATCGGGTGCTTGAAGATCAACTAGACGTTCGTCAAACGTTCGAGCATTGATTGTAAAAAAAAAAATAGGCCGGAGCACCACCGACTTAACTGACGTCGCTTGCTTCGGTTGCTAAATAAACGGCACGTTCAGCGACTGAATGGCAGGCTCCGAGTTTCAGTTTTTCACGGAAGCCCTCACAGCAGTTCAAAGAAAACACTTTCACCATGAAGTACTATGTACAAGCGGTTAAAACGATGCGAATGTCCCCAGTAAAGGCCTTCCAACTTATCGTTTGCTGAGCTGTGATGACTCCGATATCACGGATGACACCACAATAACTCTCGGCAGCCCTTGCCTCATTAAACACATCACAGTTAACGCCCAACAAAGTCGTCCTCGACCCTCAACCACACAACGTTTATTTAAACAAGATTGGTATTCTAACGCATTTAATATTCTTGCCAACAATATTAACTGTTATTTGCGGAAACACGATAGAAGTTTCATGATCGAGAACAACCTACTAACGTAATAAAATTGAGCTTTCCCGTTTCTCCTATAGCATGCATTAGATCGTGTCAAGCGATGACTGCCGGTGGTGCCGCTCGACCCCAGCAATACAGGCCTCTATCCGCGATCCAGCCTAACAAGAGATCAGTGGTGCCAGTGCTATTATACATAAATCGTGTATTTGCATCGGTACACCCATACCTGCCGGATGTCGGGACGAGGCGCAAAACCGTACATCCGGCCAATATTGAAGCCGGTTTTCGGCCGAAGTTGCCTCGACACTCGCCAAGAAGCAGCGTGTTGTTTCGGCGACTCGTTTGTGTAATTTAATTTTTCAGTCATTTTATTGGGTCCCGGGCCGCTGTGTACACCCCAAAAAGGAATCTACTGTGGTAATTACACCTTGACGAGAAGGAGGCACGTAGCCAGGATTTTGATTTAGGGGGGGGGGGGGGGCATGACAAAGTGCTCTATGAGGGGAGGGGGAGAGGCGGCCCCAGAAAAATAAAAGATTTCGGGGGGGGGGGCTTATGCCCCCTCCCGCCCACTGGCTACGTGCCTGACGAGAAGGGGTATTGTAGTTTTACATCTTTATAGACCTTTTCTGTGTACTCTCGTCCCCAGCCACCTAATAGGCGTATTCGGTATGGGCGACGAAAAAATAATCCAATGTTTCAACCTGCAAATAGTAAAAAAATAAAGGGGAAGCCAAACGAGGAAGTGTGACGGTTACGCTAATATCCTAAATGCCTTCTATTGGCCTTGCAAAGGCAAAACAATGTTTTCTTCCATACTGGAAGTGACGTCAATTCAAGAGGGCGGCGCACTTGCAGAAAAGGTCTTTAAATAGGTGTAGAGCATTATCACACGTTTTAAGAAACATGTTTAAAAAATAACACATTTTTAAAGGTGTGAGGTTAACATCCTTTATAAGGTCTTTTGCTACACTTATTAGGGGTTATTTATTGTACACCCCACTTACATGTATAAAGGTGTGAAAATGTTTAATTTGTATATACCTCTAACGGAAGAAAATCTCTTTCATGTGATTACATCGCGTGCCGAATAAACGATCTGTCGATGACACGTCGTTCGATGAACTGATTTGACCGCCAATGAGTGACGACCGCCAGTAAAATTTCGGGGAAATATTTCTGCCGGCTGCCGGCAGACTCGAACCTACCCAAGAATTATCCCGGTTCTTGTTTGTTTTCCAACATTTTGAATTGTATACCAGCTCATTGGTACCTCTTCGGATATTGCAGAAAAAAAACAATGGCAGCCGCAAGAACTCTGACAGCCCGGCTCACAGTCATGTGGGAGACTGACAGTTGCTCGTCAGTCGCCACCATGCCTTGAAAGCTACCGGTTTTGAAGAACCGGAGCGCACAAAGAACTTGTGGTTCCGCGGTCATGGTAGACGCGATTGTCCGCCGCCTCGAAGTCCGGGCACCGAACGAAGCTCGTCGCAGAGTCAACGCACAACCGCTTTCGATAGCCGGTACTGTCGCCGAAAGTCATCGTCGGGGAGTTGAAAGGCTTCCCGGTGGTCTCAGTAGCGACGCCGACGGTGGCGGAAGATAAGCTCGGCCGCAGCGTACGGCACCGCCATGTTGACAAAGTTTAACTTCGCCTCGATTCGAAGCGAAGATCTCGAGCTCAAACCATGGCTCTCGCAAAGTTCGGAAACGTCACTTTGACGTCAGCGCCAACTTCGACAAACGAGGTTTCTTTTACACAAACTTCGGAGGGATTTTGAGCGTCAGCAGGTCGCCTAGGGACAATCTGTCAAGCATTAATTTTAGCTTGGCGTAAGGATGTAGGGACAAATGGGCGCTACGTCATCGGCGAAGCCGTTCAATCAGGGGCTCCTCGCGCCCCTCACGCGCCGCACGCGCGCCTCGATGAACTTTGCTACATTCTGCCTCTCTCAAAGAAATGAGCGTTCGAATGATTGACACCTCGCTCGGCGCGACGTCAGCGTCATGAGAGTCCAATTAGCGCGTTCCGCAAACTTCGGGCACAAAGTTGTGCTTGACGAGTTTAGCGACCCTGAAGAGTATTATCTTACACCGTGCCCATGGTGCAGCAGGTTGCCAGAATAACAGCACCAGTACACCTCTCTTTCTTTATGAGGGATGGCGAGAACAGTAAACTTACGGGTGCTGCTGAAAGCATCCGTCATACAACAGCCTTGTAGGTGGCTGTCGTGCACGTGTTGTTCGTCGTGCGTCAATTGCTTGATCTCTGGAAAGCGGCCCTGTTACCATGGGCGTGTGGGACACGATGTTGCTCTGTGTAGAGTCACTAAATAAAGCTACGCTTTCAGAGTACCGAAACTCCCAATTTACGCGTCTGAAGCGCGTCTGGCGCCGCCATCTTGGGTCCGCGCGAAGACGGAGGAGTGACTGTAGCTGAGCCAAGCCGAGCTGTAGCCGTCGCCTACGCCAGCTGCCGCGGCCGCAGCTGTGGCCGCGAATCAAAGTCATGTTGTTCCTATCTCGACGCAATACGGAAAATGCGCGTGCCGAGCGACGGACTTCAGCGTGCGCGCGCAGTAAACAGAAAACAGCAGCAGGCAGAGGATCGCTGGATCCAAGATGGTGGCGTTGAGAATACGTGATGATTATGATAGCAACTCACGTGACTGCCGCTGTCCAATGATGCCGCAGCGAACCAGAATATTGTTGAATAGAGCTACTGTACTGTCGGCAAAATGCCAAAGAAAAGGAATGCGGTACTCTGAAAGCGTAGCTTTATTTAGTGACTCTAGCTGTGTGAAGGTGCTTAAAGGTCAGTTTATTCGCTCTCTTCTGAAGGGCCGCATGGGTAAGCAGGCTCTGTGTCACGGGCCTCGGAGTGGTCGGCATCTGGTACAAGGTCTTTGTAGGTGGAATGTAGGTGCACCCTGTTCATTCTTAATTCCCGTCCACATTCGGTGCTTGTTAGATAATAACATGGAGGTACTCCTCGTTGTACCTGTGCCTTTCTGTTCCGCCCTCGGTGATCCCGGATTCGCACGTTTTGACCTTCAGCAAGAGGAGCTAGTGAAGGTATCTGATCACAACGTTGAAAACTGGTTAGTTGCGATAAGCACTGCTCATTGCTACCAACCTATTCTGGCAAAATTAACACAATTATATTGCACTTACCAAGAACAAGCACTAGGGAAGCTGGAAGATGGGTAGTCATAAAGTTCCTGTATAGGCTCCCTACGGAAGCCAGAGTTGCACGTCTGTGTTCCACGTGCCGTCGCGTCGCTATTCGCTGAGATCCGATCACGTGATGACCCGGATCAAGTGATGTGCAGGAAAGTAGACGATGCACGCGCCCCGCCGAACGTTCCCCTGCTTTTGAGTGCGCCACGCGTTTCATACGCTCGGCTCTGCTATTCGTCAAATTCAGTCACGTGAGGAGCTGGATCAACATTCCATGCAGAAAAGACGGTGCTACGGGAATGAACAAGCAACTCTGGCTCCCGTGGGGAGCCAATACAGAAACTCTAGGTGGTTACAAAGCCATATATTAGGAGAGTTTGGACAATGGGCTGAGCAAAGGCCGCCGCCAGCGCCGAAAGCTCCCCTGTGGTTAGAGCGTAAAGGTAGGACACAGCGTCGACAAATGAGGATGCCGCGAAGTCACAATATTGCAAACGACATTCAAAGCGTAAAATAGAAGCGTTCAATCTTGGCCTCTCTACTCCATCTCACAAATGTCTGCAGTACAAACAAAGGCACAGGCACGTGAGCCTAGTTCAGCGAAATGGTTTCCTTTGTAAGAGAACTCGTGCATAGGAGGCACTTTCCAAAGCCACGCGCTCGTGCCCATGCCTTTGTCTGCACTGCTGATGTTTGCGTGATGGATTATCGTCGACCGTTTGCTCTGAGCTGGCTTGCTAGAAGAGCGTCTCAGAGACTGGCTGAAAGAAAACAGTGCGAAGGGCGGATCGCGCGAACGTTATGAGGCGGGAGTCCCGCTCAGCTCGTGGGCTGGCTTTGGCAGTACTTTCTTTCCCCGTCTCAGCTGAGACGCTGTTTCTAGCAAGTCGGCCCTTGGTTTGGAGCGCACGTTCATTTATTTTACTCTTCAATATTGGCGTGAGAAACATTACATGCGCAAGGTTTTCATCACCGAGAGGTAAACCATTTTACTTGGTATAAAAACGGCAAGATTCTTGTCAGGAGAAGGACGGAACTCAAGCACATCTAATTAAGACTAAGGATGACTTGCAAAAATTGGAGTAGTTTCGCTTTGGGTATTGCTTTTTTTTAACTTCACTCGCAATGACAGACTTATCTTACTTATTGCCTAATGAGGTTGTTAAAATTTTTAACGACCAATCAAAAGGGCCTTTTTCGTTATTTCATTTAAATGTTCAATCAGTGCGAAATAAGTTTGATGAACTTAGCATCTTTCTTGACAGTTTTACATTTTCTTTTGATATAATAATGCTAACTGAAACATGGTATAACCAGAGTGATGAAGTGGACCAACTAGAGAAGTATGCAGTATTCAATTTAAATCGTAGCAACAAAGTAGGAGGAGGAGTATGTATGTACGTTAAAAAAGACCTTGAATATAATATTGTTAGTGATTTCACAGCGTCAACAAATGACTATGAGATTTTAACCCTACAACATGATAAATTTGTATTTTCTGTCGTCTATCGACCGCCAGCGGGGAATGTTGCGACCTTCCTTGAATTTCTTGAAGATTTTTTAAAGGTTGTTGGTGAAAATAAATGGTGTCTTTATCTTGGCGGTGATTTTAATATAGACATGCTTACCTCCTCTAAACACCAGCTTGATTTAATGTCTTTGTATCAGTCATATGGATTGTCTAATGTTATTTCACTGCCTACTCGTATAGCGCCTCTGCATGACACGTTGCTTGATTTATTTTTAACGAATGTTCCCACCACAGAGATACTTGCTGGCGTGATCGGGGTAACGATTAGCGATCACCTGCCGATCTTTATGTTTAGTAATGTAAATTTAAACAGCAGAAAAACTAGTGCTAAATCTTTTTTTAGAAACATCAGCACGAAAAACTTGCAACATTTTGAACAACAGATATTTTCTGCGAACTGGAGTGCGGTGTTGTCTAGCGCATCAGCTGACGAAGCATTTGATTACTTTCTCGATAAGTTTATTATGATATATGACCGTTGCTTCCCCTACCAACAGCGAAATATTTCCCGCAAGTCACGTAAACCATGGGTTACGTCAGAAATAAGAAAAATGATAAATAAGAAAAATACTTTTACCATCAATTCGTACGTAGCAGAGACGTTAGCGTGTTGGCTAAATTTAAGGAACAAAGAAATCAGTGTACAAGGGCCGTAAGGCAGTCAAAACGTTCTTATTTTAACAATTTATTTCAAGGTGTAAACAGATCCGATGATATGTGGAAAAAATTGAACGGTATACTTAAGAATGGGCAGCACAAGGAGTTAATCACGAAAATCAAAATTGAAGGCACTGATATAGATGGGGAAGCTTTAGCTGAGAAATTTAATGAACATTTTGTTAAGCCCGCTCAAAGTGTGTGTTCTATGAGTGCCTCCAGATACATGCTTAGTGTTTCTGACAGCTTATTTCTTACCCCAACCGACGAAGAGGAAGTATTCTCAGCGTTTCAAAACTTAAAAAAACAGTAAAAGCTTCGATATATACGACCTTCAAATAAAACCAATTAAACATGTATTGCGGGCGATTTTACCCTATTTAACTCACATATTCAATTTAGCACTTAAGTATGGTACCTTTCCAAAAAAATGCAGATAGCAAAGGTGACTGTAATATATAAAACCGGTGATAAGAATGACTTAGGAAATTATCGACCTATTTCGGTTTTACCCATATTTTCCAAGGGATTAGAAAAAATCATACATCAAAGGCTTAATAACTTTTGTGAGAAATTTTCAATCATTACGCCCTGTCAATATGGGTTTATGAAAGGTCGCTCGACCGAGATTGCACTTTTAAAACAAAAAGAACTACTTTTAAGCAACATTGAAGCGAAGCTGGTAACACTCGGCATATTCATTGATTTCACAAAAGCCTTCGACCGCATAAATCATAAAACGTTACTTACGAAACTGTACCTTTATGGTGTTCGTGGGGTCGCTTTACAAATGATTAGAAGCTACCTTCAAAACCGCCATCAGTGTGTTGAAATAAATAAAAAACGATCAAATTTCAGACCACTAACCACCGGTGTACCACAAGGCAGTATTTTGGGGCCACTCCTTTTCAACTTGTATATTAATGACCTAGTAAATATTGATGGTAATGTGAACTGCATTATTTATGCGGACGATACCAGTATATTTTTTTCCGGTGTTGACATAGATAAAATTATAAACAATGCAAACCATTATCTTTATCAATTAAATGCTTGGGCATCATCAAATTCCCTGCAAATAAACGTAAGTAAAACAAAGGCCGTGGTATTTAGATCTCGAAATACAAATTGTAGTCCTAGGTCTGTACTTTTGCTTGGTACAGGCACTATTGATATAGTTGAGAGTGTGAAAGTCCTGGGGGTAATCTTTAATCAGTACATGACTTGGAACGATATGGTGCAATACACATGTAAAAAGCTATCGAAGGCTGTGGGTATAATATACAGATATCACCACATGATTCCTAGTTCGGCCATGATTCTCGTTTACAACTCTATTTTTTACGCTCAATATAACTATTGCTTTTTGGTATGGGGAAATACGACCTTAACTAATATCAATCAAATGCATATTCTTCAGAAAAGAGTGATTCGTATGATATGTCATACTAGCTATGACAGTCATACGAAACCATTGTTTAAGAAATTTAATATTGTGCAAATTACCAATCACTATAGTTACAAACTAGCTCTTGCCTATAAAAAGTCGTTTTGTACCAACAGTTTACTTTTATCGATCTCAAATCTTCAGTTCAAGGAAACGCTCTACAACACTCGTTCAGAAGATGCGTGGGCAGTACCGCACTCCAGGACGAATTACGGCGATCAAATGCGGAGATGTACACTACCGCGCCCTTTAAATTGTTGCAGTGAATTGAATATAACTATTTTGAGTGGAACCCGGAAGGATCTACTTTCTGTTTTTGTTAATGATTTTCTTGCTAGATGTACAGCGATACTCATTCCGGAGTGCATTTAGCTGGACGACAATGGCTATACTAGCATTCAGCGCGATCGAGATGCTCACGCAACGCTACTGGCCGAAACTTTTTCGAATTGCGCGGGTAATTCGCAGAGTGAGCGTGGAAAATTCCCCGCTCGATTTACGTTGCAATCGCTCCGACGGTATCGGCTGCAATTTCACAAGATTTAGCAGTGAACGTACTTCGCGCTAGATTCCGGCAACACAGTCCTCTGACTGTATCGCGAAAATTCACTCATCAGCGAACGCGAGGTTACGATGACGGCGACTTCGATTTGTGCGAAATCAGTCGTCGACAACATCTCGCTTAAAATTGTAATATTGTCGTAAATATCAGTCACTATAGTTCAATAGCCCTGACATAACAAAGTCGCTTTGACAAACAGTCTAACTACGTTATCGATCTCAAATCTTCAGTTCAAGGAAACGCTCTGCAACACTCGTTCAGAAGATGCGTGGGCAGTACCGCACTCCAGGACGAATTACGGCGAACAAATGCGGAGATGTACACTACCGCGCCTTTTAAATTGTTGCAGTAAATTGAATATAACTATTTTGAGTGGAACCCGGAAGGATCTACTTTCTGTTTTTGTTAATGATTTTCTTAAATACGTTCCTGAATAGTCAAAGCATGAATCGATTGTACGATTTAGCTCAATTATTTTCTTTTCATTTGGTGTAGAGATTTTGAATTCGTATGAGTGTGTGTACGTGTATATGTATTTTTTTCTCTGCTGCTGTAAGGGGGGGGGGGGCAGAGGCTCGTCAAGCAACACTGAGTTGCTTTTTTCTCTGCCTCCCCTCTCCAAACGGAGAGAAATAAAGACTTTTGACTTTTTTGACTTTTGACTACTCTAGAGACGGTAAAACGGCTTAAATTGGTTGTGTCGCACATATAAGATCTCACGACCACCACAAGGGGCTGTTCCGAGGCCTGTGGCTGGACCCGAGATGCTCACTTATTCAAACCAGTGTATGACCAAACTTACCCAATAAACGACTCTGGGTAGTCATAAAGCCCCTTTATCTTGAGAGGAGTGGCTTCATTCATTGTAGTGGAAATGCTCGAGGCACGTGCCGCGTGGCTCTTCTGGGAAGAACATGGCGTCTTATTTCTAGCTTAGTGCTGCTACAGTGTTCTAGAACAGTAGTAGTTATATAAAACATTTATTTGAACCGCGTTAAGTAAGAGGAAGAGAGGAATGACTGAATGGCATCGCGGCCTGGACTCGCAGTATGAGTGGAAGGGAATTATATACGTACTTCTATGCCAGCTTCGTGGATATAATTCAGAAGCGTTCGTTGAGTTTGGTATTGCTTATCTGAAAGGCCTGGGGGAAAGACCCAGTCCTCCATGGATGTCACCCCTTTTTTAGGTGCGTGTTCCTTGGTACCTCAGGGCCTTTGCAGCTCCATAAGAGGTGAACTAGGTCGACCGCCTGTTACGGGTCCTTGCAGTAGCAGCATGTAGGTGGTGTGCGCGCCTTTTCCCACGTTGCTTTTCTGTTCGGCGTGCAGGACAAATTGGTTCTAGTGCGCCTTAAGAGTACCCTCGTTCTCCGCCCAAAGCATCACGGTAGTGGGTCGGAGACGGGTTCTTTCAGCGCAGTACAAAACGAAAGTTTGATCAGCTGTTTAGCTTCGTCGGGGTCATAGTCGTCTTCGTCTTTGTCATCTTCGGATGAGGGAGATGCGTAGCCGTGATCATGGAGGCTACTAGGCGGCTTCTGCATCTCGCGGAGTGTAGCTATTAGCGCGAGAGCTGCAGAGTGGGCCTGCTGATTAAGGTGCAACCCCACCCTTGGTTAGTGTGATTCTGAACCAACAGATGGCGGTGGGATCCTCTTCCAGGGACACATGCAGCACGGGGACATGGTTAAATGGCGGCTCCTGGTCTTGCTTTTGCCGATGATATTGTGCTGATGGCCGACAATGTGGCAGACATGAAGGTACTGTTGACCACCTGCGAAACAGAAGCGGCTCAGCTTCGACTGCATTTCAATGCCAGTAAGTCAGCCGTGGTGCTGTTTTCCGGGCAGGACGAGGTTCTTGAATCACTTACCATCCAAGATAAAGCACTTCCTCTTAGTACCCGATACAGATACCTTGGTGTTACACTGACCTGTTCCGAAGATTATCTAAGAGAACACCATGAAAACCTCAAGGCATCGGCACTAAGAAAGCGAAACATGCTGCGTCGAAAAAGTCTTTGGAGCTGCGACCGGTATCTAATAACTCGAGAACTTTGGAAAGCGGTCGCTGTACCAGGATCGACTTTCGCCAATAGTGTCACGTGTACACCCAGCGAGATCCGGGAATACATTGAAAGACGACAAAGCGAGATTGGACGCCAGGCACTAGGATGCCACAGCAGGGTTGCCAATCAACTTGTTCAAGGAGATCTCGGATGGTCCTCTTTCGAGGCACGTGAAGCCAGCAGCAAACTTGAATATTATGCCCGACTTCGACATATGAATGGAGACTGCTGGGCGAGGAGAATTTTCGTATACATACATCTAAAAAACGTACACACAACGTGGAGGCGACGAGTCATTCGACTTGGGACAAAGTATGGCGCCTTCTCAATGACCGACGAGCCAGCTACAAAGAAAGACTGGGTAGCCAAGGTTAGAGGGCAGATAAAGACTGTCGAGGCAGACCGCTGGAGGGCAGATATGCAAGAACATTCAAGTATGCACCTCTACGCGTCTTACAAGACCGACATCGCTCCTATCCACTGGTGTGGAAATACGTTGGGAAGTCGACTCCTCGCCGAGGCCCGCGGTGGTGCCTTGCGTACCCGTCTGTACAGAAGGAGATATGACACCAACGTAACGGACGTGCTGTGCAGTGCATGTGGTGATGCGGACGAAACTTTACAACATTTGCTTCTAGAGTGTCCAGCACTGGAACCTGCAGCAGGTGTCGGTACTCGCACTGAGCAAGCTCTTGGATTTACAGAAGAAACCAAATTTGTGGGATGCGCGAAGCGGAGGCTCGAGGCTTGGTGGGCGATCCACCTATAACCCTCGCCGAGAAAGCATCGCTGGAGACGCTGCTACGAGACTCGTGCAACAGATCGATTACTCGGACAAGGAGCGGGAGGCTCTGCTTAGGGTGAACGAGAAAATGGCAGGCAAGATAACTTCAACGCACAACACCATTCATGGTTTAGAAGATGCTTCCCGAAGTAGCGCCATGGCTGCTTCCGAAGCAAACAAAGTGGCGGAGAAGAGGAAGTCGTTGGTAGAGGAGATGGGGGCATACCTGCTGGAGGAAGAGGAGAAACACAGGCAGGCCCCGCAGAAAATGTGGCAAGAGTTTGAGGAGACGCTATGTTTGTCGAACGTAGCACTTCTTGTTGAGCAGGAGCGTGCGTCGAATGTGATAGAGAATGAAGCGGCGCTGACACTGTACAAACGTCTGCTGCCCTCTCTGAAGGAGGAGGTGATTCAGCTCAAGGCTGAGGCGCAAGAAAGCGTGGACATGCTACAGAAAGCAGTCGAGGAGTCCAAAGATGATCTAGAACAGTGCAAAGCAAGGGAAGGTTCGGACGACTGCACCAAGCTCAAATCGCAGCTGGACGATGCCGTAAAGGATCTCACCATGCATCTGGAGATGTCAAACAACCAGAAATGCGATTTCGAGGAGAGAGCAAAGAAGCTGAAGCAAGAGCTAAAGGACAACATTGAGGAGCGCAAGATACAGGACAAGGGAGGATTGTCTACGGTGAAGGAATTGAAGAGGCAATTCCAGGCGGAAAGAAGACGGGCAGACAAGCTTCAGGAGAGACTTCAGGAAGTTCTCAATGGCACGAGTTTCGGGAGATCTGACGAGCTGTTTCAGCCCATTAGCTACGAGGAGCGCCAGCGCGGCGACTCAAGCAGCAACAATACTCCAATTTCCTTTTCTTTTTTCTTTCCTTTCCTTTTTTTTGGGGGGGGGGGGGCGTGTCTGTTTTGCAGACGCTCGTTGCAAAGAGCAAGCGCCGCATAAATACATACATACATACATACAGGCCTGTACATCAATGCGAGAAATCGTGTGTGGTGGCGCTTCGATACAGTCGGGTATTTTTCTATATCCTGAATTTGACATCCCTGGTCCCTTGCTTGTTTTTCTCTGCACGAGCTTTCTTTGGAACGCGCACGGCTGCGCCAGTTCTCGTGCAAAGGGGCCAGTTGCTTACGCTCCGAGCTCACGTCTCCAGCAAATGTGGGCAGAACAAATGGCGAAAATCGTCCTCAGCCAAACGGCGAGGCACATGCACAACAAAACCACCGACGCGTTGAAAAATATAAAATTGCCTGTGCGCCGTTATCGGTGATTTCAGAGGCCTATTACACATATTTCAATGTGATCAGATTCATATTGTCGCGAATGAAGGTGACGAGAGCACAAACAGTGAACTGAAAAATAAAGGTTTAATCGGCGAACATGTGCGAAACAAAAAAGGAGAGAGCGTCGGAGCGTCCGCACGCATAAACACAAAGAAAATGCTGGGGAAGGTGCTTCGTGTTACTTATTGGTGCTATTATGTGGAGGTGGAGTCTGCCGAGTGTTCAATTGGTGCGAGTGGCGTTCGACGAGTGCGAAAGGAGAGAGCGTCGGAGCGTCCGCACGCATAACCACAAAGCAAATGCTGGGGAAGGTGCTTCGTGTTACTTATCGGTGCTATTCATTTCATTTATTTACTCTCAAGGCCGAAGCATTACAGAGAGGAGTGGGCAAAATAAACACAAATAATAATAAACGTCAACATAAACACAACAGCAGGGTTACAAAAAATGGTTACAGATCGCAGATTTGAAGCGGACGGTGTCGGTGATCAGGGCGATGGAGGCGGGGAGGTGGTTCCAGTCGACGCAAGTTTTGGGAATGAAGGAGTAGAAATGTAAATTAGTGCGGCTGCTTGGCACGCCAACCTTGTACTGGTGGTCGCTGCGGGAGGAAATATACGATGGTGGCAGAAAGAGAGAATCACTGAGGGGAGAGTTAAAATGATAAATCTTATGAAAGAGAAAAAGACGAGACATTTTACGACGTAATGAAAGATCTGGCAAGTTAAGATTAGATTTCATTGAAGAGACACTGGCAGTACGGAAGTAATTCGAAAAAATGAAACGCGCCGAACGGTTTTGGATGGCTTCTATTTGTAAAATAAGAGAGTTAATACTAGGGTCCCAGATTGATGATGCGTATTCTAGCTTTGATCGGACTAAAGATTTATAGAGCAGAAGTTTCAGGTTAGTTGGGGCTAAAGAAAAGTTACGCCGTAGATAGCCAAGTGAACGATTAGCGTTACTTGTGATATGGTCCACGTGATTTTGCCATGAGAGGTTATCGGAAATCGTAATGCCTAGATACTTGTAGGAGGAAACCTGCATTAAAGAAACATTGTTAAGTAAGTAGTCACACGGTAACACATGATTAGAATGACGTGAAAGTCTCATCGACTTGCATTTGGTAGCGTTAAGTTTCATTAGCCAGGTGCCACACCAAGATGAAATATTAGCTAGGTCAGACTGAAGGGCGGTACAATCACCAGCATCCAGAATTTGGCGATAAATAACACAATCGTCAGCAAAAAGTTTTATAGATGAAGAAATGCAGTTAGGCAGGTCGTTAATGTAAACAAGAAAAAGCAAGGGCCCAAGCACTGACCCTTGCGGGACACCGGACGTCACGGGACAGTGAGGGGAGTTATGATCGTTGGCAGTTACATATTGCGTGCGATTAGACAAAAAGCATTCTATCCATTTTAAAATATTAGGGTCCAAGTTAAGCTTACTTAGTTTACAGAGGAGCAGACTATGAGAGACAGTGTCAAATGCTTTAGAAAAGTCGATGAAAATGCAGTCAACTGTGATCAAACAATCCATAGCAGAGAACAAGTCGTTAGTAAAGTCAAGTAGCTGGGTCTCACACGAGTAATTTTTCCTAAAGCCGTGTTGATGATTACTGAAAAAGAATTAGTCTCAAGGAAGGACACAATGTGACGGTAAATGACGTGCTCCATGAGTTTGCACGGTATGCTTGTTAGTGAAATGGGTCTATAATTATTGGGACAATGGGTGTTACCTGACTTGTGCAGAGGAACCACCTTCCCCACCTTCCAGTCCTTCGGGAGCGAACAGGATTCCAATGACAGTGCAAAAATCTTTGATAATATTATAGAAGAATACACTTCGGTGTTTTTCAAAAATTTGGGATTAATGCCGTCATCCCCTGGAGAAGAGGAAAGCTTCATATTTTGGATTAATTTGCATATACCTGCCCAGTCAATAACAATTGGATCCATCGGGAAGAAATCATGAGTCGGAATATCGGGAAGCACAGCCGGTGTAATGTTAACAAAGGACAATGAGAATACAGAATTTAAAACAGCACAGCAACTCTCCCTAGGAACGACCAGTTCGCTGTCAGTGGTAAGTTCAATCTGTTTCCTTTGATTTCCGTTCACCACGTGCCAAAACTTGCGTAGATTGGTTT
The DNA here is from genome assembly GCA_037355805.1 of Ixodes ricinus. NCBI lineage: Eukaryota > Metazoa > Arthropoda > Arachnida > Ixodida > Ixodidae > Ixodes > Ixodes ricinus. Next base: position 4,516 of record JAZHYW010019323.1, on the reverse strand, counting down.
CCAATAGCGATGGGAGGGTGTGATTAAAAAACGTAATTTTGGCGAGGGACAGAGCACACGTGTACTCATCTTCTGCTTGATGATAAGCTGTCCATCTATCTGGGATCATAGATAGCTTGGCCCGTCGGAAAAGACGCTTTTTCTTGTTTAGTAACCGTTTCAATGATGGCGTAAACCAAGGCGACTGCGAGTTTCTAATTCTACGAAGGGGTATGTAACGGTTAGTCAACTCAGTTACTTTCGATTTAAACACAAGCCAATTTTCGTCCAGCGTTCGCTCGGAAAATTTCAAAAGAAAATCGGACAAAAATACCTCTAGTTCAGCATTTATTACGGTGTAGTCAGCTCTGGTATAGTCCCTAATTACTTTTGTAGTCGCACGTTTGCGAGGTGAGGTGTTAGGAATATTGAAGTGAATAACAGAATGGTCGCTCACACCTGGTAAAACTGAAAGTGACTGAACAAGGTCTGGGTGTGTACTAAATACTAGGTCAAGGACAGTGGCACTTGTCCTAGTAGTACGGGTTGGACATTTAACGAGTTGCGTCAAATTAAAATCTGAGCATGTAGAAAGAAAAGAATTGCATTCTGAAGAGCCGAAGCTTGCTATGGGACTAGGCGCGTTCCAAGTGACGCCGGGGAAATTAAAATCACCAAGGACAAAAATGGGTGATGACGGGAACCTTACATGTAATGTATTTAAAGCATCGTAGAAATCAGAAGAAAAACCTGAAGGTGAACTAGGGGGCGATAACAAGCGCAAAAAATTACATCCTTATAATTCAGACGAATGCACACCGAAATTAATTCTAGAGGGGAAGCAACTGACACATCAAAAGAAACCAACTCCTCACTAACCCCTATCAAAACGCCGCCCCCTGTCCGATTTCCCCTGTCACACCTGTAGAATCTATACTTCTTTTGGCAATCTAAAATCTCACTGCTATCTACTTTCGCGGACAGCCAAGTTTCGGTCAACACCACTACATCAGCAAGACACGTGTCGATTAAAGATGACAACGCGTCACGCTTGTTTATAACGCTCCTGACGTTACAAAGCAAAAAAGAAAAATCACGTGATACAAAATCAACAGATGCGATAGATGAAGGCAGATTACAAACACCACCACTCGCTGACTGCTAAATCGATGTGGGTGCACCCTCCGAGCTTGATGGTTGTTGCATAGCATCACGGGATCCTCCGGGGCGAAATACCTCCGAGACACGTTCTAGTTCTTCGTCATAAATATAGCACTTGTCATTTATGAACAATTTGTTATAATTAAGTTTGAACGTGGAATGCTGTGTTTTTCCAAATTCAATTAGTTTCCTCCGAGCCAAACGTGTTGCAGGGGAAAAATCCTCGCTAACACTAATACGGTTTAATTTTAACTTAGCGCGGAGTTGCATCACATGGTCCTTCGTTTTAAATGACGAAAACTTGACAATTACAGGTCGGCATTTGCTGGCAAAAAACTTTCCCAGTCTATGGGCACGTTCGATGTCAAAAGGCAACGCGTTAACAATAGGCTCGGTTGAACCACTATCGAAACAGGTCGATAGCGCGTTTCTGATTTTTTCTTCCGCCTGTGACCACGTCTCAGATGCAGCGTCAGGAATCCCGTAAAAAAGCAGGTTGTCACGCCTGGACTGGTCTTCCATTTCAGTAAGCCGTGAATGCAACGCAGTATTGACTTTTCTTTGAACACCGTTCTCACGTCGCAGTGCATCCATTTCACTTTCTAAGGTATCGGCTTTATTCTCAACAGACGTAAGCCTTTCCCCAATATTTGTAATTTTAACATCAATAGTTTTTTGACACTGTCTTATTTCATCGATAGAACTCTTTAACTCTGCTTAAGTTTAAATTATGTGGAGGTGGGGTCCGCCGAGTGTTCAATTGGTGCGAGTGGCGTTCGACGAGTGCGAAAGGAGAGAGCGTCGGAGCGTCCGCACGCATAACCACAAAGCAAATGCTGGGGAAGGTGCTTCGTGTTACTTATCGGTGCTATTATGTGGCGGTGGGGTCCGCCGAGTGTTCAATTGGTGCGAGTGGCGTTCGACGAGTGCGAAAGAAGAGAGCGTCGGAGCGTCCGCACGCATAACCACAAAGCAAATGCTGGGGAAGGTGCTTCGTGTTACTTATCGGTGCTATTATGTGGAGGTGGGGTCCGCCGAGTGTTCAATTGGTGCGAGTGGCGTTCGACGAGTGCGAAAGGAGAGAGCGTCGGAGCGTCCGCACGCATAACCACAAAGCAAATGCTGGGGAAGGTGCTTCGTGTTACTTATCGGTGCTATTATGTGGAGGTGGGGTCCGCCGAGTGTTCAATTGGTGCGAGTGGCGTTCGACGAGTGCGAAAGGAGAGAGCGTCGGAGCGTCCGCACGCATAACCACAAAGCAAATGCTGGGGAAGGTGCTTCGTGTTACTTATCGGTGCTATTATGTGGAGGTGGGGTCCGCCGAGTGTTCAATTGGTGCGAGTGGCGTTCGACGAGTGCGAAAGGAGAGAGCGTCGGAGCGTCCGCACGCATAACCACAAAGCAAATGCTGGGGAAGGTGCTTCGTGTTACTTATCGGTGCTATTATGTGGAGGTGGGGTCCGCCGAGTGTTCAATTGGTGCGAGTGGCGTTCGACGAGTGCGAAAGGAGAGAGCGTCGGAGCGTCCGCACGCATAACCACAAAGCAAATGCTGGGGAAGGTGCTTCGTGTTACTTATCGGTGCTATTATGTGGAGGTGGGGTCCGCCGAGTGTTCAATTGGTGCGAGTGGCGTTCGACGAGTGCGAAAGGAGAGAGCGTCGGAGCGTCCGCACGCATAACCACAAAGCAAATGCTGGGGAAGGTGCTTCGTGTTACTTATCGGTGCTATTATGTGGAGGTGGGGTCCGCCGAGTGTTCAATTGGTGCGAGTGGCGTTCGACGAGTGCGAAAGGAGAGAGCGTCGGAGCGTCCGCACGCATAACCACAAAGCAAATGCTGGGGAAGGTGCTTCGTGTTACTTATCGGTGCTATTATGTGGAGGTGGGGTCCGCCGAGTGTTCAATTGGTGCGAGTGGCGTTCGACGAGTGCGAAAGGAGAGAGCGTCGGAGCGTCCGCACGCATAACCACAAAGCAAATGCTGGGGAAGGTGCTTCGTGTTACTTATCGGTGCTATTATGTGGAGGTGGGGTCCGCCGAGTGTTCAACTGGTGCGAGTGGCGTTCGACGAGTGCGAAAGGAGAGAGCGTCGGAGCGTCCGCACGCATAACCACAAAGCAAATGCTGGGGAAGGTGCTTCGTGTTACTTATCGGTGCTATTATGTGGAGGTGGGGTCCGCCGAGTGTTCAATTGGTGCGAGTGGCGTTCGACGAGTGCGAAAGGAGAGAGCGTCGGAGCGTCCGCACGCATAACCACAAAGCAAATGCTGGGGAAGGTGCTTCGTGTTACTTATCGGTGCTATTATGTGGAGGTGGGGTCCGCCGAGCGTTCAATTGGTGCGAGTGGCGTTCGACGAGTGCGAAAGGAGAGAGCGTCGGAGCGTCCGCACGCATAACCACAAAGCAAATGCTGGGGAAGGTGCTTCGTGTTACTTATCGGTGCTATTATGTGGAGGTGGGGTCCGCCGAGCGTTCGACTGGTGCGAGTGGCGTTCGACGAGTGCGAAAGGAGAGAGCGTCGGAGCGTCCGCACGCATAACCACAAAGCAAATGCTGGGGAAGGTGCTTCGTGTTACTTATCGGTGCTATTATGTGGAGGTGGGGTCCGCCGAGCGTTCGACTGGTGCGAGTGGCGTTCGACGAGTGCGAAAGGAGAGAGCGTCGGAGCGTCCGCACGCATAACCACAAAGCAAATGCTGGGGAAGGTGCTTCGTGTTACTTATCGGTGCTATTATGTGGAGGTGGGGTCCGCCGAGCGTTCGACTGGTGCGAGTGGCGTTCGACGAGTGCGAAAGGAGAGAGCGTCGGAGCGTCCGCACGCATAACCACAAAGCAAATGCTGGGGAAGGTGCTTCGTGTTACTTATCGGTGCTATTATGTGGAGGTGGGGTCCGCCGAGCGTTCGACTGGTGCGAGTGGCGTTCGACGAGTGCGAAAGGAGAGAGCGTCGGAGCGTCCGCACGCATAACCACAAAGCAAATGCTGGGGAAGGTGCTTCGTGTTACTTATCGGTGCTATTATGTGGAGGTGGGGTCCGCCGAGCGTTCGACTGGTGCGAGTGGCGTTCGACGAGTGCGAAAGGAGAGAGCGTCGGAGCGTCCGCACGCATAACCACAAAGCAAATGCTGGGGAAGGTGCTTCGTGTTACTTATCGGTGCTATTATGTGGAGGTGGGGTCCGCCGAGCGTTCGATTGGTGCGAGTGGCGTTCGACGAGTGCGAAAGGAGAGAGCGTCGGAGCGTCCGCACGCATAACCACAAAGCAAATGCTGGGGAAGGTGCTTCGTGTTACTTATCGGTGCTATTATGTGGAGGTGGGGTCCGCCGAGCGTTCGACTGGTGCGAGTGGCGTTCGACGAGTGCGAAAGGAGAGAGCGT